>CAFUXE010000190.1:231632-256441 GCA_903364295.1 Serranus cabrilla | reverse complement strand
TCCCTCCCTTCCCGTTCCCTCCCCCTCTCCCTCCCTTCCCCTGCCCTTCAAAGCTTCGACATGTCATCTCCTACCACAAAAACAGAGGTGGGAAGACTCGCTGGCGCTACCGCTGCCTCAGGGTGTCTGGCACTAAAGCTGCCTGCAAATACAGCAGGGAGAGGAGGAGGAGCGAAGAGACAGAGAGAGAGAGAGAAAGACAGAAGGAGGGAGGGAAGGAGGAAGGAGATAGAGACAGAAAACTCAAAAGAGAGACACAGGGAGAAGAAGTGAGCAGAACGGTGTGCATTAAACAGGACTCGTAAAGCCCCTGGCATCAAAGTGTGTGTGTGGAGAGGAGCTGTTATTAAGGTGGAGATGAGTCCTGTCTATTTTTTTTAAAAGCGACACTGCAGAAACCGCACTGTCTGCCTCTAATGTGTCTCTGTCTCACACACAGCAGCAGTTGACTGAAGTTTATGGAGAGGGACTGGGGGGAAATTTCACAAACTATGGGGGTGAAAACCTCTCAGAAACAGAGGCGGGACACAGTTCTAGCTGTGTGGCCTGTCCCACCATCAGAACCACAAAAACACAATGATACCCATAAAGGTTGAACAAATGGGATGAATTGGACTAAGCCTAATGTAAAATGTATGTAAACCACAAGCCCATAATTGAACATATCTTCTCTGATTCAAATGTAATTTTCTCCAGGATACTGTAGTATTTTCTGTGACTGTAAATACATACCATGGACAGCCGTTCCTCGTGAATAAACGATTCCAGGCCAACTGTTTGCAGCTCGGATACCACGAAATTTGCAGATTGATTTAAGGAGCAATTATGCACTTGGCTTTTGAACCTCTGAGGCTTTGGGAATGAATTGGCGATTGGCTCCCCGACAAAGTAAGCACATCTGACCGAACGAGGCCTCGCCATAGGCTGAGAGTGTCGGAGAAGCCACAAGAGCCCAGCAAACAAGAACATCACTAACGGGGCCAATGTGGGTCTCTGGGGACCCGTGGGTTCTGACCTAAGAACCAACAGATGAGCACTGTAATGAGGCTGGGAAAAGACAACAAGCATACTTGGACTGAATAATCCAACATATGGATGACAAGGGACTTAAATATAAAGGAAAAGTCTGAGAATTTGGTAGATAATTAACTTACTTTGTTGCTGAGACTTAGATGAAAAGATTTATACACAAACATGAAGCTACAACCAGCAGGCGGCTAAGTTAGCTTAGCATAAACACTGGAGACAGGAGGGAACAGCTATCCTGGATCTATATAGCTTTTCACCAGGGAAGTATATTCCCCATAATGGCAAACAAGTTATTTAAAGGTCCATATCGTTTCCTGATAATTAAGCAGGTTCCTTTAAAAATACTGTGAGAATATCAAAACGCTCAATCCATGGAGTAATGCACACAGCCTGCATTCAGAAGCTGCACTTTCAGACGTGCCATCAACTCTTTCATATGGTTGTACTATTCTAGATATAGGTAGAAAAAGCTGTTAATGCAGTGACAGTTCAGAAAGGAGATTGGTCACTGACAAGTCGTTTCCTGTATTTGTGTCAGATGGATTTCTCCAATGCTGCGTTTCTTTAGGAGACCAGCAGCATGTTGTGAGTTTCTTCACTCCAATCCGAGAAATTAACGTGAGCACAGAATATTTTGCCCCAGAATCACCCAGGAAAATATTGGAGCCATTCTATCAAACATTCTGACACTACAACTATGTTTTCCAGACCAAGTCAATACTCCAAAGAAAATCAACTAACTTGTTCTAACTCTTTCTCACACACTCTTGTGAGATCTTGCAACACAGAGAGTGTCTGCCAAACTGTGTGAGTTAATATCAACGGACATTAATCTAAACCTAAAACAGAGCATTTCAAACAGTTCATACAGGTATATTCATACAGACAGTAGGTGAAAAAGCTTTTTCTTTTTTTCTTTTTTACTTCAAAGCATGTAAACAAAATGCAAGTATGGGCCTGAAAATGTGTCTTATGATTCCAATATCTGCAGGTTAGAGAACGCAGCAAAATAAGGCACCTCCTACTCGTAACTACCCTGTGGTGACTAAATGATAATCGCGTGAGCAGCCAACATAACCTGTAATATAACTCTGTGATGATACTAATATGCAAATAAGACACAAGTAAAGGTCAGCCAGTCAGCGAGGAAGAATTTTTATACTGAGCACTGCTGTAATTGTGTTATATAATGTTACAATAATCCATGTTAGATCGAGCTGCTTTTAACAATGGCATCTCAAGACAATTTCTGCCTTCATCATGCGACAGTGATGATATCCTCTCTTTGCATACACACTAACAATGGAGCCCACTCGGCTTGCCATCAAGCATGGCAAAGCACTACATTTTTGATATGGTGTTTGGTACTGTGATGCTTACACAAAAAGGGCACAAAATACACAACTGCTCCTTTGGGTTCATGACTGATGCAGCCAATCCCATGACACCAGCCTGTCTCACAAAGTTAGACGCACCGAGACAGAATCACCACAGTACCAGCCTGAAGCCCCCAGTCTGAGCATGCAAAGGCAGACAGTCATATTTCATTCTCAGAGAGCCTTGAAGACCCAAAATGTATGCCTCTCTGGAGAAACCGCACAAAAGTGCCACAGGGCACCAAACGGGAAAAACAACTCGGGGAACAAGAAAGTTGGGAGGCATTCAGGCAACACTGAAAACTCCTATGATAATTTATAGCTACATGTACGCTGCCGCCTACCATTGTATGGATGGAGCCTTTGTCATACAATGTCTGATCTATTCTGGTGATACTTTAACATGGAAACAATTAGTGTCACTGAAGGTGAGATGTACGGTTAGTTATGTGGTGGTTGTGATATATATCATAAAGAAATTTTGTACTTTTAGATTTACCTTCAATTGTTCAGAATGTGGACCTAAAAAAACAGCAGTTTAACCTAATTCTGATCAAAAAGTTATTGTGTTGCGATGCCAATTTTGGAGAAGAAATTCATAAATTAGAGTGTTTTTATGATTATGTAAATCATGGTCTGAGCAGATGTCATCATCACACAAAGCTTTTCTTGATTTATGCAAAACTAGCCTTTTGGAGCAAACAGGGTTTTTCATCTTTTATTAATTTTACAAGAGTGTCACCAGTTTGCTGTGTGCAACAACAAAAATCCAGATTTCTTTGTGGTGGTTAAAATGCTGTGTGCTGACACTTCAATGTTTCATGTTTAAAACTGACAAACAGAACAAAGATGAACCATAAAAAATCAAAGACAAGTCACAATATGTGTCTCATTGCCCCTGGTCAAAACAACACTTGCACACTTGCACATTCTTTCTTTTTATTCCTTTTTTGTTTGTCAGCCAAGTTTTCGGACAACAAATTCATCATAAGGACTTGAAAGTGCTGTTCAAATATAACCAATGAAGTGTGGTAGTACTGCAGTTTTTGGATCTATGATTTCATCTGTTAGACAACACCACCACCTGCTGGATGAGATGCATCTCATCACAATCATTGAACAAGGCAGCAGGTGAACCTAAAAGCATGTGACTGACACAAAAAAAGCTTTATCTGGGAAAGAATACATGCCCTGGTGATAATTCATTCATAATGTCATTTATAGTGTTATATCGTGAATTATTACTGTATTTTCAATAAGGGAGAAGGAAGAGACGTAATTTCTAAAACCTTTAACAAGGTAAAGTCATAAAG
Organism: Serranus cabrilla; assembly: GCA_903364295.1. Lineage (NCBI taxonomy): Eukaryota > Metazoa > Chordata > Actinopteri > Perciformes > Serranidae > Serranus > Serranus cabrilla. The sequence continues at coordinate 252,723 of CAFUXE010000190.1, read as the reverse complement.
AGTTATGCAAATGAGACTTGACTGACCTGCTCCAGTAAAGTCCACTTTGTCTCAATGAAAGGACTCATTTGTCAGTGTTAAGATGGCTCTAGATTGTGTGGAGATAGCAGGTCTAAAGCTGCTCTGTCAGGCTGAGAGGTGATGATATCAAGCCTGTCGTCTAAACTCACCACAGTGCACAATCTGTGGGCCTGACTCATCAGATAACACAGTATCTGTCAACAGGAGATTATAGCCCTCAGCTCTGACGATAAGATGTCTTCGACTGCCACCTTGTGTTTCTTATCTTCTCTAAGGTGACAAATAGATTAAAATTATTTGGTTTTAGATTTAGATTTTAAGATTTATTCATGCAAAAGTGCTGCAGGTCTTGAAATGACAATATGGTGCCATTTACTGAATGCCATATGAAAGCAGTTATTCGCAGGATGCACATCGATAGAAAATATGGTGTTTTTCATTACTTCAGACCACAAAGAAATCATGCACAGACACTAGCACAATTTTTCTTGCCTGGTGATCATCAGTGTAATACAGTAGGCTGCATTTCAGCAGCAGTGAAAATCGTACTCAGGTAAAAGTAGAGTTACACAAAAGAAATTTTACTCACGTAAAACAATATAAAGGAAGTCAGGTGAAATTAAAGTTATTGCATTTTTTAAAGCAAGAGAGTGGGATGGGCCTTACTATAATTAACCAGGAAAAATAAGAAACAGAACTCAGACAACAAAACAAAAAGTACACAATATAGTCACTCCAAATCAAAACAACGCCACAGTAGATAGCTGTTGTGCGCCAGGATGCCAGAACAACATAGAACAAGTAAAAAGGGAGAGTGTTTTATCGGATTTCTAAAGATCCTGATAGACTGCAAAATAGATGGCTGCAGTAAAACCAGCTCAAAGCAAGAGAAGAAAGCTGCATAACCTCACAAGCAAAGGATTCACAACTCCAGACCACCATCCATGGTTTCAATGTATGGTCATTTAAGCTACGGAAAGATTCACCTGGTTCTCATGATAACTGCTGTTTGTTGTAACGTATCGTTTTATGTATGTAAGTGTTGTCACGCAAAATTCATTCCGACAGTAATGAAGTAGGTAACTTTGCTGAAGATACAGACAGGCTATGTTGACGTTGCAGGCTAGCTTGCACATTGATTACATTACATTGCTTGTTGCTAATGCTCATGTTCACTGAAGCAACACTTACTCTTCTAGTGACCACAAGTAGTTTTAGCTAGTAGACCCCAAAGCTTAATATTATTAACAAACCTAGATTTCGTCCATTCATACCTCCACACACCTTTAAAGCCTGGATACTACAGGCCTGCAACACCATCCTTCCTTTCAACTGATCTCAAGACTTATGGAAAATAGCCAGGGTAATACACACCTTAGTAATATTTAATCCAACAAGGTTTGCAACATAGCATTTAACATCATTTGACTTAAGGTATGCAGTAAAGTCATTTTATTTTGTTCGCGTTTCCTGCCAAAATGCCGCCAAATACAAGACTAGTTACGTAACATCCGGTGCGCTCAAGCATTATTATGCTATCTAAATTAGCACAACACTTCAGTAAACAGCAGAATAGACAACATGGGCATGTCCAAACAATATAAACTCCATATCCGCTACAGCCCAAAACACACATATAACAGCAAAGGAGTGACTGTAACATTAGAGTTTGTGTAACGTTACACCACGTACGACGCTATTTGGCTAACGCTAGGTGGCTGTTGACAGTGTTGCACTCACCTGTCTGAACGTCTGTGAGTCTTGAGCAACGTGAAGTCCTCCTCTCTGCTGTTCGTTATCACCGCACAATATAACCAGTCCACTCAGCCTCTCTTTCCCAGTATAACCAGTCCACTCAGCTCCTCTTTCCCAGTATAACCAGTCCACTCGGCATCTCTGTCCTGCGGCGCTCCTCAAACTTTGAGGCTCAAAGTTTTGTCAAACACTTTGAGCTCCACTGGAGGGTCCGCCATGATCATGCTAGCATTGAGCCGGTCCCAGAGTGCACCTGGTGGTGACGCAGTAATTAATTAAGGTAGATGCAACCTTTTTTATAAACTATCCCGGGGTACGATTATCAGTGTCACTTAATAGAAATAGAAATATAATAATAATAAAAATATTAGTGTTGATATGTACTTCAAATATGAAAAGTAAAGGTACTAGGTAAAGATTGGCCTCATTTAATTGACTTTAGATATTGCTTGGTTGCTTAAGCTGTAATAATAGAGCCTATCATTAATTATTGGTCGATTTAATTAATGAATTATAATAATTAATAATCCGCATTTGCATTGTAACTAGTAACTGAAGCTGTGTAAATAAATGTATATTAATCAAAAGAACAATATTAATATTTGTGATGCAGTAAAATAAAATTATAAAGTAGTATAAAATGGAAATGTCTAAGTAACAGAGGCCTGTAAGAAGTGCACAATTGAACTACAACACTTGAGTAAATGTACTTAGTTACTCTTAGTTCTACCATTGACGATAATGACAACCATATCCTACAATGTGATCTTTGATTTGATTGCATTTAGATGTTCTGCCCTCTTGTGGCTGTAAACACACCAGCAGCTTCTTCTCTCCTGCAGCTGCTGATTGACCTCCTTTCTTTTGATCCATTTCACACAGTTAAAAAGATAATAAAAGAAAATTTAGCAGTGACTCCTCATGATGCATAAACTGAACTGTATGTCTGAAATCTGTTAAGTACGCCTTTTAGACCTTGGTTTGATGTAGTTAATGTTGCTATCTAAGTCAACATCTAAAAGTCATAAGAGGACAATCTGTTATTGTCTAAATGAAGAACTGTTTGGCAGCAGGGGATATGAGAGTGATTGTTTTTTTCATTTCCTCAGTAAACTAAAAACCAATAACAATACGTTGTAGTGACGCATGCTGTCTTGATTGATAATAAAAATGAGTCATGTCTCTTCAACCAAGGTCTCAGATTAAAGTGATCCATACATGCATTGGCAGTAAAGTGGTTCATTCATGTAAATTTTAAACTTTTTGTGCGTCATTTGAAATATAATTTGGGATTTAAAAATCACAAAAAGTCTCATATGTGAGGCGGAAATGTATCAATGAGTAACCAGCAGTACAAACCCTGAAATGGCCTACAGAGCCGCTACCCTGCATCTCATGGAAACACAATGTCCTGTCATTACGGGAGCTCTTTGTGACTAAACTATTTCATATGCAAATGTTGTGCTTCTGATTTCTTTTGATTCAACACTCCACGTTAGCTGTGGGTTACACTGTGTGCACACAAGGGGGCTGTTCAGCTGTAATTGCCTTTCAGGGCTAATTGTCCCGGTCTTTTCTTGCTTTTAGAAGCACCTGTGCATGGATCAAAGCATTTGATGTGTGTGTCAGCTTTGTTTCAAGTGGGTGTCCTTACAGCACACAGATTGTCAAGTAATTGCCTCTCCATACATTTCTATAGCCGGAGTGTTGGAAAAACAGCTCAGTTTTCGTTGGTTTAGAGCTTTTAAATGGCTAAGTAAGTAAAGATCATGAAAAGGTTTCACTACAGTGTAATCATCACAGGAGGGCTAACATATCACATGTTCAGAAAGTTATTAATATTGGCATATATTTCAGGTTATTTCATAACATATTCCATTGCACTTGAAACGTCAACTGTCTATTTGCTGGAGTTCATAAATAATAAGCATTTTTTTTCATTATCTACTTGTTTTCGGAACACCAGTGTCACCTTCAACATTTTAGTCTTTCCAAGTCAATATACATGTAAGGTCAAAGGTCACATCTGTGTCATCTTGTTTCATAAATTCAGAACTAGCTGCCAAGTCATTTGGCTAACCAATAAAGCCCTCATTTCAAAGCAGATGGTTGTGTTTGCAAAGAGCTGAAGCGCCTGCATGTCCTGCCCTCCTCCTCTGTCATATCAAAGAAGAATGTGCACATCACAGGGATATTTTTAGACCCATAATAAACCAGATGTCTAGTAAAAATGGATATGAAAGGTGACCATCTCAAATGTAAATATTTAAGCTTTAACATTATTGACCATGTTGGGTTATTTCAGAATGCAACACTGCTTATAAATCTTTGGATTATTATTTAACTGAAGAAATACAGTACATTCAAATAAATAATATTTTTTCATTCATCAGATAGTCAGACAAAATATTTTACACTTGAGGTGTAAAAATATTCATGTTTCAACATAATTAGTCTGGAAGTTTCTAAATGCATTGCATAATCATGTTCAGAGGGGAGGGTTCTCGCCGCATGGCGTGCAGAGGTATAAATGCACCCTGGATACAGTTTGGGCAAACAGAATTACACAGAGTCAAAGCCGCCCAATATTGTCTTTTAATGTATTTTTAGGTAATTAACGTACTTTGATTGAAGAGATACAGAGCCAAAGCATTTCCTCCTGACCACGAAATGGATAACTGGAAGATCCAGCTTGTTGTTGTGACTTTTTGTGTTTTGGTGCAAACCTATCAGGCTCTATCTTCTAGTGTGGAAGAGGAGGGAGGGTTGTTTAAAGACTGGCAGGTGAGCATCCGTGATCCAATATTATTATGAGAAACTGGAGAGAAAAAGTGGTGGACATATTTGTTTTTATTGCAGAAATTTAAATGCTGTGTGATTTGATGTGAGGAATAATTATAAACCAAAAAAAAAATATGCAGTCCCTGCTTTGCATGATTTTATAATGAAAAATTAAGTTGTGGATATTTCTGGCAGGATAAGTCACTGGAGGCAGATCTGATCCACCCGATGGCCAGTCTGATGAAAAGGTCCAAAGCCCTCCGCTTCTATGGACTCATGGGAAAACGCTCAGGTGTCCTTCAAGCCATCATGCATTTATTTATTTTAATGGTTTTTAAATATATTCTTTTCTAAAAGCTTATTATACTGTACATGTTGGTGGTAGTGAATATGAAAAGACTGATACATGACTATAAATACATTGGTAACTTCTTTTCTTTTTTTTTTTTATCCCTCACAGGTGTAAAGAAACCTTTTAAAGTAAATAGACGTAAGTAGCTTGATGTCTATGGAGGCGATCTAAACTTCCATTATAATAAAAGACAGAATTAATTAATAATGAATAACCGAACGAAAAAAATGTATAAATAATTTCCTTAATTATTATAATAAGTGTGCAGGTTAACTTGAAAATAAATAAACACCAAAATAAATAAAATAAATCAATTTTTGTATTCATTTATTTCCATAATTTATTGACAAAAAAATATATTTTATCTATTTCTGTGCGTATTTTTTTATATTCAACCTCAACCATCAACCTGCATTTTTGATCAAGGTTTTCTTTCTTTATTATGTTGGTGTCCCTATGTCCTTCACACTGACATTTGATACCTTAAAAAAGAAAAAAAAAAGATATTTTCGTATGGCAACATCATTATTACATAATACCCATGACTGCAGCTCAGTAAATGTGATCATCTTTCTCACATTTCTAGGAAACAAAGCAGAGATGTTTGTGGGTCTGATGGGAAGAAGCATTGCCAGCGGTGGTAAGCACAAATACCAACAAACAAAATTGAAAAATATCAAAGCACCTTTATTGATACTGAAAATATCAAATTGCTAATACACATTTAACAGCTATGCTTTAAAGTACAAGGCAAAGACAGTCCCATTGAAATGTTGAGTTAAAATGTTTTCTGTTTATTACAGATTCTTTGACCAGAGTATTTCCATCTGTAACAACCACGAAGATCGATGTTTCCGAGAAACCACACAAGCAAGGTATGATTGTATCAGTATAAAAACCTGAGGTTGTTTTATTTCTATGTGCATTCTTACAGTGGTATTGTCATCTCTTTTTTTTCATACTCTCAGCAAATTAAAAATATTGATAATTTATTATTCCGTTATTTGGCAGGTTTGTCAAAGGAATGGGTCCCAATCCTGTATTGATGGAGCTAGAAAGAAAGAAGTACATATTATTATGATCTATACAATTTTACACCAACCAAAGAAGACGTTACCGTACATCATACTCCTCAAAATACACTCAGTTTCAAGTCATGCTAACAATTATTGTATGTATCCCAAACAAAAACAACTACCATCTTCAAAATGCACATTTCTTAAATGAAATAAAAAATAACAGCCTGTAAATGCTGCAAAATGTATTTTTTTTTGCATGAGCAAAGCAAAACATTCATGTTATCCACCACACTGGACCGTTTATCATTTGACATTCAAAGCTTAGTAGACGTAGGCAGTTTTTAAAACAAAGAGGACAAACAGATTCTCTACTCTGAACTGTCTGACATGTCAGGAATCGATTAACTTGGAACGTATGGTGTTTAAAATCTAAATGAAAGTAAAAAAAAGTAAAGGTTTAAAAAAAAAAAAAAGTTGAGTGACAGGAATAAAGCAGGGTAAAAATCATGAGAGAAAAGAATGAACACTGGTCTGTATTGACAGTTGGTAGGTCGAGGCTACTTGTGGCTGGTGAGGCTGGAGGTGAGTTTATTCAGTAGCCTGAGGATCTTAGTGCTTATGTCCCTTTGGGTGGGGTCCATTTTAGTGAGCTCGGGTCGATGGTTTTGTTGCTATTGCCTCGTTTGATCTCCTTCGCTTTCCACTCGTCAATCAGATCCTGGGAGGAAGAATAAAGACACATTGCATTTAACTTACTGTCCTTTTTCAGTGCGGAAATATGCATAAAGACTGGGTTAAAAAAGACAACATGAGATAATTGCCCCTTTGCTGCTGCTAGTCTGTCAAGCTGTCGGAGCTAGCACGGAGCCCACACAGTCACTGACTCACTTGTGAGTTTTATTTAGTTTTTTTCGACTTTGAATGAACCGTGTTTTATGAGAAGGTACAATTTCTGGTACTGGTGGATATGGCAAGCACAATATGGCTGCTGTTACTTTTTTAACAAAAAGGTTCAGCTCTAGGGATGTAACAATACACTCAATTCATAATTGGATACGATTTCCGCTTCACATTAATACGAATAAATAATATAAATAAATAAAACTTCAAATTAACAAAAACAAACTTGCATGTGTCTAATTATTTACTTTTTTCTTATTTAAGATCAGCATAATATTCTCAGGCATACACTGAGATCTCTGTACCTTCACAATGTCCCTGTTGGCTGTTAGCAAGCTAATGTTAGCTTTATGTTATCAAGCTAATGTTAGCAAATATGCACTCTTGTCCTCTCAAAATTTCTATTTTTTGGCTTATCAGATTCTTAAAATGTGGTTCTGGTTCTTTAACTTATTAGTGATACATGTCACCACACAGCAGCTTTTAGACAATAGTCTGTTGTTTGCTAACAGACTGAATCGTCAGGGAGGTGGCTTCATTTACAATAATATCAACAGAGAGCTATTACGCCCCCTGCTGGGTACAGCCCCATCTAGCTATGTAGGGAGCCTTCATTTTATTTACAGTTACGATCATTTAAAAGCAAAAGCAGCATGTGGCTGGCTGGAGCTGGCTGATGTTAAGCCATGACTAGCCAGACTGTGTCTGACGGTGGGACTCAGCAAAGGGTCAATTATTAAAGAACTGTCTTTAAATTCAAGGTCCAATACTTATTACATAAACAAAACAGCATTAGATAACATTATAAAAAAACACAATACCTGTCGCTTCAGCACCAAGTGTTTTCCCTTCCAGTACTTGAGCATCTGGAGAGACTGCAGCGTGCTCACAATGTCCACAGGATTGACAGCTGTTTCCTGACTGATCTCTGTGCACCAACAAATATTACAACAGTCAATGTTTCGTATATGCATGTGTGTACTTTGTTCAATGCAATCTTAAATAAAGAATTTGCAACCCAGCCCCATTTTGAGATAGCATGTGACAAACACCTTTTGTATTTTATCTGGGCCACCTGCCTGGATTCTGTGTGCTCACTCACCTTTGATGGAGATCTCTTTGCCTTGGAAATTGTACATGTATCTGAGTAACACTTCCTTCCAGTAGCTACGGTAACTGATGAGGCCCAGGTCAGACAGAGGCCTCTCAGGTGAGCCAACCTTCTCCTCCACTTTGGACAGCAGGTAGCCTAAACAAAGCACACAGGACTGTCAACAAGGGCAGTTTGGTCTGCAAATAGGCTGTGAGAATATAAAACTCTTGTGCCTGACAATAAACTGTGCAGCCAGACCCTTAAGGACAAAAATTTCCCAATTACAACCAACCAAAAATGTTTTGATCCCATGGCCATTGCATAATAAAATGATGCATGTTTACCCCATGGGGCAAAGACATGCTATTTTCATTTTTTTACCCTTTTGTCCTTCAGGGTCTGGTTACAGCGACAAACTAAAAACAATGGTGGCGTTGTGTGAACAAACTGATATTTAAAGGGTTAAGATTCAGTAGAATTCAGGAGGTCAATAACATTGATTTCATAAAAAGAATGCAAAAATACATTCAATAATTTTGTCAAGAATAAAGCTGGGGTAACAAATCTTGCAGAGGCTTATAAATGTACACACACACACACACACACACAAACTGCATAATGAGTTTTAGCTAATATTAGAAGTGGAGATACAGAGGGTGGACATGAAATCATAAACAACAAAGCAGTCTCATACAATCTAGTGTAAAAGCCCTGATAATAATTTTTTTTTTAAAATGACTTTATTTATCCCAGAGGGGAAATTCATTAAATATCAGTTAAATATTACTTAACTGAAGCTTATATTAGTCACATATTTGATCATGTCTGTTATTTTCCAGCACTGAAACAAAACTTCCCTGAGGTCAGGACAGTCAGCACTCACTTTAATCATTTTTGCACACAAAATGAGAGAAGAAATAGTGAAAATATACATACTGAAGTCAATGAGCATCTTGCCAAAGCCCTGCCTCATGTACTGTGGCATAGTCAGGATACAGGATACATTATAGTTGAGGAAGGAATTCTTTTCCTGGAAGGAATAAAAGAAAAAAAAATTCCAGTTATTTCTGTATATAAAACATATTTATAAAACATATTCTTCTACACTTTATACACTGCATATATTTTTAACAGGTCTCTCATTCACCTTGGAAAAGTATCCAACTAAATGGCAGCCGGTGTTGTCGGCCTCAGTCATGACGTAGAAGAGAAAAGGCTCGACGTCATAGTACAGAGTTTTGTGGTCCAAGAAGAGCTTGGCGAGTAAACACAGGTTCTGGCAGTAGATCTGGGAAGAAAGAGGAACTTTTTATTAAGACATTACAGCTGCTTTACATCTGTACGTTTAAACAAACTCAAAATATCAACTAAATAGTTTAACGTCTTCGTACCTTATTCTTCTTGCCATCCACTTCAAACACAGATATCCCCCCCTTTCTGTACACCTCGTCTCCTGGAGGATGTTTCCACACACACTTGGCCTGAAAAGACACAAAATAAAACACACATCAGCATTACTTCCTCAAGGAGCTTAAGGGGGGTCAGGTACTACAAACACACATGTTGAAACATGTGTTTGTTGGCCTTAATGCATGAGTACCACCTAATATCCAAACATAAGGGGAATAGATCCTTTTAATCAAATACATATATTTCACTGTGTGGCACATGAATAAAAAAGTGACAGCCATATTTTCAACACATCAAACGGTCAGTTGTAGTGCAATAACTATCACATGTCTCTCCTGGTCTTAAAGGTATATACACACAAACGTTGCATCCAGCCTAAATAGGTTAATTTTGTATTAAGTATTCGTGAGGTGGTCAGCTGTTTGTCTGTATTTATTTCAGTGGTTGACTCTCACCATGTGCCGCCTGAGAATGGTCTGGCTCTTCATGTACTTGAGGCAGAATTCACAGACGTAGAGGCGACCCAGGCGCGCGTACTCCTCAGGATAGGGCGAGTGGTACCAGGTGTCGAGCTCATAGCGGCCGAACAGGATGGTCTTTATCATGTTACTGCCCTCAGTGATCTGACCCTGGATACGCAGCTTCTCCTGCAGGAGGGAAGAACACAGTGTTACTGCTGGTCTTAGCGTCATCTTGTGTGATTCGGTTACTTTAGTAGAAAAAAATTGCAAGAGGGATTATTGGTCCATTACCAGATCTTCAGATGCACGGGCCTGGGCTTTTCTGAAGAGCTCCAGGTCATATTCACTAGTGATGTTCTCCAGCAGAGGCTCTCTGGTGTTGCTGTGTGCCTGCCGGTGCTCCTGTGGACCAGACGAACAGAGAAAAAGATATAAGATCCAAAATAAATTATACCAGTGGAGTGACAGTTGTATTACTGACAGAGAGTCAAAGTGCACAGCTGCAAGTGAGCAACTACAAGTTGGATTTCCACTGACGTACCATGTGTTTTTCTTTCTGATCCTTCTGAAGGCCAGAGTTGCGCCCCTTCCTCATCTCAGCCACCTGCTCTTTGTATTTGCTCTGTTTTGATGTTGGTGTCTGAAAATCAAGATAGAAAAACATTACCTTTTAGGTTAATCAAACCTGTTCAACAACCCTGTAATTTGATATATCTTTTCAGCCTGTTGGAGAAAGCAGTCAGCAATTATGTAATGGACCACCTGCACACTATCAAATGAGCGCTCCTACATAACATTCATATGCTTACAGTTCGAAAGTAAATCTAATTCATGTGATGCCAATCGCTACAGTAGAGAGTACCTGGTGACGGGTTGCATGCCGTGAGTTGTTTTCTTCCTGACCCTTCACCTCTTCCTCTTGTTTCTCACGGCTGACGGCTTTCACCTGTAAAGAAGAGTAACATGCAGTCAGACCTGAATCAGAAAGAGAATGACTTTTTAAAAAAAGGTTTTGAAACCACCACCTGTCCTTAGCAAAGCCATTAATTTGCTGTGAAGTAAACAGACACAGATTTGTACCTTTTTATGTTTTTACATAGCTTAATAAATGAACAAACAGAGGACCCTTGCTCTGGCTCTGATTGGGTGTGAGACGCTGTTCTTAAACAGTATGTTGGAGACCAAGAAAAAGATATATGTGTGGGTGCATGAAACCCTTAGAAGGAGAAGAAATTATGGGGAGAGCCAAAGGCTTGTTCATGAGCTTTGCCTGGAAGATGGTCGGTTCAAGCTTCAAGAGCAAAATATGTGAGACACTCAGCAATGAAAAGGCAGCAAGCAAAACACTTCACCCTCATTGACAAGAATTACAAATAGCTGCCCCAAGGTTAAAAAACACACTCTGTTAATACTGCTGTGTCTGACCATGTTATTAAATACTGTTTAATTAAACTGACTGACGTTTCTCAATGGAGACACTCCAAAAGGTATTTGTGTAAAAATATGATAAGGATTGCATCATGAATGGGAAAATAACACACAGAACAGACATGTTTGAACAGCCAATCACAACACAACAGTACAACACAGTAAAAAAGCAATTAAAGTATATTACCAGACCATCAACTAAAACATAAAAAGAACTACATTGTTTTTGTTGAAAAGATACTCACTTTGCATTCATCTGCAGAGAGATTGTGGTAAAGAGGGCAGCCTGACACAGCAAAATGACGTTCATGTTTTCCTGTGAGGTGACCTGGGCAATATAAAAAGAATGCAATCTATATCAATGACATTATAATACTATAAGATGTCACTCAAATTCAGAAAAATACCTGTGATGAACCTGTGTATACAATTTCTTTGAAAGTTTAGGGATTTTACCGAGTGAGTTGCATCCGGGCGTAGGGCATTTCATGTTGAAGTTGTAGGTCTCGTGACAGCGGCGGCGCTTGGGTCGGTGGGAGAGGTCCTTATCTGAATCTCTGTTGGCTTGATCTTTGGCCTGGCTCTCATCATGGGAGGCATTGGGGCTGGAGATGTCCAGCTCAGATTCAGAAGAGGGTGCATTTCCTGTAGGCGTCAATGGTGGCGATTCATCATGGTCTGCAGCTCGCTTCAAGTCTGGAGTATCTAAAGCAAAAGGAGTCAAACAACAAAGTAGATTACACAGGTAAGAAGAAGTACACTGTAACAACTTTAGATTGTGTTTAGGATGGATGTTTGCCTACCCTGAGAGCTTTGGCTAAGGCGGGTAGAGGCTCTGGTGAGGCGTTGTCTCTTGGGCATGTTTCCATCACTTTCTGAGCTATTGGTCTGTTCTCTTTCAGCGGAGGAGTCCGAGTCTTCAGTTCCATCTGAACCACTCCCGACCATGTGTCTCTAACAGGGGAAAACTTAAATGAGAGGCATTCTATACACACTCCAGGATAATCATGGTATAACAATGTAGCTGCTGTGTCATAACAACTGTCAGTTATGTAAATCAGACATGACAATAGGGCACACTCAATGAAATTACTTCCTAATAACTACTGACTTCAGATTCTTAAAAGCAACATCCAAAAATCGGGGACAATAGCACAGTCTGTAATCAGTGTTTGAGAGAAGAGGCCACAAACAGCTGCTAGCTCGCTGCTAGCTGAGCTTGTAGTAGATTATACAGCTGTGGCTAAAGATTTAGGCTAACTGTTATATTCTACCACACAAAATTATTAACTATTGAAATAATGTTACAGTTGCTAGCAACAGTCTTGTCTAAAAGTATCTAGCTGGGTTAACACTTCAGCAACCTAATATTATTGTTAGCTTTGCGTTTCATGATAGCTGAACTGCCCCGGTTTCTCATACGGCTAAAACTGTAGCACCAAACTGGGATGACAAATCTCGTATTTTACAATGTAGTGCTTATTGGTGCCTTCCATTCCGTTCATATTTACATAATATTGGCATCATACTAATTATTGTGGTTGAATGGTGAGTTCGGCATACATATAACTTAAAAAGCATCAATTTAAATTATAAATAGCCGAGGTAAAGTGTTAGATTTTGTTTAACTGCTCGTTACCGCCCACCAAGGTTTGCTTATATTTACTATATGGTTAACTGGAAATATTGAAAAAAGCAAATTATTATAACGAATAAGGTTGAAAATCAATTAGTATTACGTGATAAAATGCTGATTGACGGACTGAACGTAAGCCTAACTAATTCAATGTTTTGGCCTGTTAAACTGTCGAGTTATTGAATGGAATATGGTGGAGCATCCGGTGAGTAGAGCTAGCTTAGCTAATGTTACCCTCTTGTGCGACCTACATTTGTTCTTACCTGTCGTCTACGAGGCATTTTCACCTTGATGAGCGGTACTTCCTGCTGGTTTGTAGTGCCAATTAGTTAAATTCCCCAAACGTTATATGAAAAACAAGAAGAAAAACTATTTATTGATTTTTTTTCAGGCAGAAGTTTATATGTACAGAGCGTTGCCTGGGTCTCTCGCGCCACATTCCTCGCACAGACTGAGGAGAGAATTGCATTTCCGGTTGGGAATCAATGTAGTATGAGCCGCCACACCAGCAGGGGGCGACTCTTTGCCGCACAGCGGTTACACTACAACCATCACTACAATTTTAATAGTTATATACCGTAATATACACACATTACAAGTTTTCTGAAATTGTATGTATTGATATGCAAATTAAATTAGGTGCATACTCATTTAATATGCGATGATTTGCATATATTTTCAGAACTTTTTGTGAATTTAAGAAAAATATACAGGTGCAAATGGATCAAATTTACCAAAATATAAAATAAAAACAATCTGTTTTTGTCTGTAGTGTCTGGCCTTAACAGATCTCACAAAAATGTTTTTTGTAAAGCTTCAGCCTTATATCATGGTCTTCCTAGGTTAAAGTATGTTGTTGCTGTTACTTGCAAGTGTGTAGTAAGCTTAAGTGTCATAACATACATACACCCTTAATTGCAGTGTACAACTTTTACCCTACCCACCAACCATTTTCCATTAAACTACAATACAATAATTTTTTTCTGCTTTTTGGTGAAGATTTCATAAGCCCTTTCATAAATATACTTTGACAGTGTTTATAGTCTACCTGCTTTACAATCAAAAAGGTATGAAAATCTCACTTTTTACAACATAACAAAATATCTGTAAAGAACACAAATAGTCTGAGCATTGTTTAATGACTTACATTGTTACAAATGTCAATTCTACACTTAAAGATGCCCCAATTGTTGTCATACTTCTCTGTTTTGTTTCTCCCTGCCCCCACCTTCAGCACCTAGTAGGGGGTGGCTGTAACTTTGGAGAACCCAGAAAATGCATCTGTTTTCCCGAGAGTTCCACAGACAGACTATAAAGGGCAGGGGAAGGGGCGAGTCTCCCAGCAGCTGATACCAACTGGTCTATATATAGTTTCCAGGGCCTGGACACGGCTTTAGAGCACACCGTCCAAACCAGCAAGCCACATGCTTTTTACTTTCTGGTAGTCAGAGGAATAAGAAAGTCATTTCTGTTGTTATACTGTGAAAGATTAACAATGAACAAGCCCAAAATTGTACGACCAGAGGAGAGGTAAGAGCTGCCAGTTTCTCTTTGTGTACTAATATTGTCAAATATATGCTTTGTTACTAATCATTATATATATCTCTCTGTGTCTTAACAGCCAGCCAGCACTTGCAAAGTGGTTTGACAGAAAGAAATATGTCACCATTAACTTTATGGTGCATAAACCTAAAGATGTCCAGGTGGAGATCCAGGATGATAAAATGATTTTATAGTGAGTGTCAACATTTTAAGAATTTTGTTTCTCTGTTACTGAAAACTCTTTGTTGCTCCATCTCTGTCTTTGTAACAAACTTGGTGCAAGGTTGAAATCTTCTCAGGTCACAAAATGATAGTGTGGCCAGTTGTGGATACAATAAAATGTTGCCAGTTGTGTATGTTTTGTACTAAGTTGTCCTTCTGTCTTTACAACAGCTGCAAAAACGACGCAGACGACGTGATTTACAATGAGCTGTACTTCTACGACAAAATTCAGAGAAATGTAAGCATCAGACTTTTAGGCGGTGGAATATAACCAGTATTACATGTTCTATATTGAGATATACAATCAGTGTGTTTCTATCTTAGGACTCCAGAGAAAAAGTCTATGACCGCACCATCAATCTCTTGATAAGGAAGTGGAAGCCAGATTTTGCATGGCCGCGACTCCAAAAGGATGAAGCTAAGGTTAGTGTTTTAAACTGATCCAACAATAGATACAACACTAACCACCCATATTTAGGTCTAAATACTAAACACTCAAGTTTTCACATTTATTTCATGAACTATGTTTGTAGTGTATTTTTAAGAGTAGAAATAGTGATATATTCAAGAATTAATTATGATATCTCTCACCGTGGCTCAAAACTGCATCAGAAAAACACATGAGAGACATTCACTTAACTTGATATTTGGAGTTTAAATAACACTTTATCTAAGTGAAACAGATTGCTGCTGCGTCCCCTCTTGACTTTACCTCAGAATATAACATTTAAAACTGTGTTTCTCCTTCTCTGTGCAGCCCAGCTGGATTTCTGTAGACTTTGACAACTGGAGGGACTGGGAGCATGAAGAAGAGGACGGGAAGGAAGAGTACGATAGATATGTGGATGTGAGTAAATCCAGTGTGTCCAGCACAGTTTAGGAAACTGTGTGTGTACTTAACTGTATCCTTCTCTGAGGACTGGATTTAGGTGTGTAAACATTTTCCCTTTTCAGATGATCCAAGAAATGGCTTCCAGTAACAAAGGAGAAATACCAGATATGGGCGATCTTAGTGATGTAAGTGCAGAGAGTTCTGGTATTTTTCTGAATGATTTATGTCCATTCAATCATTTGAATACTGACAATGACGTCTTGCTTCTTTCTTCTCTTACAGTCTGACTGAGGCTCAGTGTCCTCCCTCCTGTGCTTTCAGCCACTATAACTTTATTGTTCATGATACTGCAGACAATGTTGTGTTTACTGAAATACTTGCAGATGATTTGATATGTTATTGTCCAAAATACTGTTCTTATATGTGATATTTTCTATGGGATTATTTATTGATATATTATTGTCCACTGTAAACTGACATTTCATTGTCAATCTTAATAAAAAGGAGCGTGTCAACCATGGTTTTAAAGTCATAATGATACGATGCAAAAGATTTTTTTAATATCAGCAAGAATTTCAATGCTTGGTTTTATTCCATTCTATTAAAATCTTTTAAATGCTCATATTTCAGCCGATGATTAGTCTTCTATGTAATCCATAAGCAGAGTTGGGTGGTAATGTAATACACATAATATTATTATGCATCAGATTAACAAACAAGTAACTGTAATCAGCACAGATTGCATTTGAATAGGTGTCCCACTATGTGACGATGGTTACATAGACATAATATTAAAAAGATGGCATTTTTATCTATAGTGATGAAACTTTTTTTTTAAGTACTACAAAAATATTCCAATTAGATTAAATTTTTTTTTATTGATGCACCCACATGGTCAAGTTTGTTTGTCCAGTGTTTCACCTGCTAAACAAAATGTTCCTATTTTTCCAACACATTGTTTATTGTTTAATATTTGTGATGGATTGTACTATAAAAGCATCTAAACTCTCGTTAATTGAAGTCTCTCCTCATCTTTATACAACCACTCCCTGTCTTGTTTTGAATTTATTTGTGAAAATGTAAAACATTGAATTAAATTGAGATATTATAATAGAAAAGTGAACATTCTGATCTTACATTGTCATTACGATTTTATATCACGTTTTAAAAAAAAAGGCTCGTCGAAGCTAGCAAAAGTCGGTTTAACGAGGTTTGCCCTATGTTGCTATCCGTACTAGCTGACAGCTGTACCCGAGTCAGTTTGACTTGCACTCATTACATGAACTCGTGTTTCAGGTAGTTTTTCCTCAGAAAACACTCCACAATGGCTTTCCAATGTCAACGCGACTGCTATATGAAAGAGGTATGAAACTATTTCAAGTCAATTTATTAGCGTTAAACTTAAAAACACCATATTTGACATTCATTCGCTGCTAGAGGGATTAGCATTGTTGCTAACCACAGTGGAAGCACGAGCTAGTTATCCACTGTAACTTACTACTCTTAACTTTATTTCAGGCTACTGCTCACTTGGTTTGAGTTAAGTTATATAATCATGTGACAGAGCAGTAGCAGAGTTGCCAAATGTGTATCACCAAGCAAGCTAACCACCCACTAACATACATGTTGTCAACCAAAACCCATTGTCAAAATGAAGGATTTTCAAATTAAAAGAACATTTACATTCTTTGGACAGTAACTCGCTGTTGAAATGCAAACGGTTGCTTTTACGTTAATTTTTGTTTTAGCTTAACATGATTAGTCCCACTGCAGTTCATTTACCTGCATGCCAGCCTCAGTCCTTTTACAAGGAGTAATATTTTTCTCATGGGTTTCCCTTCAGTTCGTTACCTCTGTGGTATCCTGCAGCCCAGCTGAGCTCAAACATGAAGTGAATGGAAAGAAAGAAACTCTTAAGGGCTTCAATGTCAAGCTCCAAGACACCATCTTATTCCCTGAAGGAGGTGGCCAAGTAAGCTTCAAAATAATATTGAAATCATGTTGCTCATTTCATCATTTTTTTGTATTAAAAGAAATACAAGGTCCCCAAAAGCCATGCTACATGATCCTATTCTTATAATTATTTGCATGTTTTGTGTTGCCTGCTGTCAGCCAGATGACCATGGGCTGATTGGAGATGTCCCAGTCTTAAGAGTGACAAGGCAGGGGGCTGAAGCCGTACACTTTGTGGGCTCACCCCTGGAGGTGGGTCAGGAGGTGCAGGTGAAGGTGGACTGGGAGAGGAGGTTCGATCACATGCAGCAACACTCAGGTGAAGAACACTAAACCAATCAGGCGTTGTTTTTATGAAACACATGTTCTACGCTCTGACTGTTTTCTTTCTGTTTCATAGGTCAACATTTGGTGACAGCTTTGGCAGACGTAATGTTTGGATACAAGACCACATCATGGTACATAACGTCTGCACAGATTAATTTCCTTGAACCAATAAAATCATGTTGGATTACTCTTAATCTATATACATTTTTTTCCCCAGGGAACTGGGGCGACAGAGGAGCACCATTGAACTGGACACTCCCTCTGTGAAGCCTGCGCAGCTGCAGGCCCTGGAGGAGGCCGTCAACGAAAAGATCAGAGTCCACGTCCCTGTCAATGTTCAGCTCCTCTCTATAGACGATCCTGCTGTGGAAAAGGTGCAAATTACTGTGTGATTAGTACAGTTTTTAGATACTCAATCAGCACATATTTTCTGCTTAATGCACCTGCATCTACTAAAAAATGAGCTGTGTGTGTTTGTGAACCAGGTGAGGAGTCGAGGGCTGCCAGACGACCATGCAGGACCCATTCGGATCATCGATATTGAAGGTGTTGATGCCAACATGTGCTGTGGAACCCATGTGTCCAACCTCAGCCACTTACAGGTTAAAATCCCATGCATGCAGACACACATGCTCACTTAAATTTGCCTCATCTTACCAATTCATGACTTATTTGTAACTATCTGTTCTAACTATCTCTAATATGCATTTTAGGTAATAAAGCTACTGGGAACTGAGAAAGGAAAGAAAAACAAAACCAACCTGATCTTCCTGGCGGGAAACAGGGTATTAAAGTACGCTGAGAAAAGCTACAGCACAGAGCGATCACTGGTGTCTCTCCTCAAGTAAGTCCGACTCATCGAAAAACATCAATGTGAGTTAAACTTATTCACAAAGTGAAACAATCTTTATTGTTTAACAGGACTGGACCCGATGAGCACGTTGAGGCTGTTGACAAGTTGCAGAAGTCTGTTAAGCTGGTACAGAAAGTAAGAAAAATTCATCTTTCCATTTCAAGCTCGGTATCACACATTTGCTGCAACAGAACACACTGCACATAGACTTCCTAATCACTGTATACATGTCTGGGACAGACTAACCTGAGCCTGCTTCGAGACATGGCCGTCCTCATCTCTCAGAACTTTAAGAACGACCCCCAGAGAGGCAACTTCTTCAGCTTACACAAGTAAGAGATTCTTAGACCTGTTTATAGGTACAGCATTGCAAAATATATTTTTTTCTCTGTGGAATAGTGCATTTTGACTGTTGACTCTATAGTAATATATTGTATATATTGTTTCTAATTTTATATTTTATTGTTTAAAGTTCTTCTTGCTGAAATTGTGAATACTTTTACATTTCTTGTTAATTTTTTCTATTTGTTATGCGTTACACTTTTTGCTGCTGTAACACTGGAAATTTCCCCGTTGTGGAACTAATAAAGGAAAATGTTATCTTAGTTACAGTGTCCTGTTGTTAAACATCATGAGAAACCTACAGCAATAACTCAGACATCACCAGTAAAAATTATGTCTGTCCTTCTTTCTACAGAAAAGAAGGTGACAATGAGTTCATGAATATCATTGCCAATGAAATAGATACTGAGGTAGGTAACACGCTGACGATGGATAAGTATCTTATACAACCATACTTCAATGAATCCAAACTATCCCTTTAAGCCGTGTTTTGTCCTCCCTTAGGAAACGTTAGTGTTTCTGACTGTCGGGGAGGAGAAAGGACCTGGTTTGTTTCTACTGGCTGGACCCAGTGAACGAGTGGCTGAAATGGGACCGCGGTAAGAGACAGCACTAAATATTACTCTAGCCACTAAAAAAAACAAAAAAACTGTTAATAGTGGTGGAAAAAGTATTTAGATCCCTCAAGTACCAATACCACACTGCAGACTTTCTCCACTACAAGTAAAAGTACAAAAGTATCATCAAAATGTACTTAAAGTATATAAAGTAAAAGTACTGGTTATGCAGAATGGCTGCACTCAGATTATATTTTACTGTATATTCCAAATATATTATTGGATTAGTATTGATGCATTTATGTAAGCAGCATCTTACTGTTGTCCAGGTTAGACTAATATAACTACTTAATATACTTTTATGTGGTTTAATTCATAAACATGCATCATCTGAAATTGATCGTATAGTAACTGAAGCTTTCAGCTAAATGTAGAAGTAAAAAGTACAACATTATATAAAGTTACATATGTGGAAATACTCAAGTAAATGTACTTAGTTTCATTCAACAGCTGCCGTTAAAGCAGGTTGTTCCCCCTCTGTGCTCTGCAGGGTGTTGGAGATGCTCCAGGGAAAGGGGGCAGGAAAAAACGGACGTTTCCAAGGAAAATCCAACAGCTTCGCGCGCAGAGGAGAGGTGGAGGCTTTCCTGCAGCAGCACTGCAAACATCACACCTCAGAGGAGGAATAATCCCAGCAGTGCTTCCATACAAATTATTTTTTTAAGAACTATACATTAGAAGCAAATAAGGAAAGCTGGTAGCTGTTCGTATTACATTATCAATACTAAGTGTGAAAAGCACATGAAGTGAATCATTTCTGTATGATGTATATAACTGGCTGACGTCCATGCAACATATCTGAATGTTAAGTGTCATGTACAGTTTTTATTAATTTAAAACCTCCTCTGTTTAACCTTATTTACTGTGGCCATATTTTCATGCTAATCTTTAATATACTGTTTTATATTTCTATGTACAGGCTGCATTAACATTTTTACAACTTTTCCTCATTCTGTTCAATGACACATTAAACATGCATTTTTCCCCACACAGAAATGGACACAAACTTAATGTTTTAATATATTTAATTTAAAATATTTGTGAAAATTTAATATACAAAAGACAGACACTTGAATAAAGTCTCAAGGTTTTTTTTGGCAGGATTACACAGAGTGACAAGAAAAATAGAAACCCTTATACAGTGTAATGCAATCAAACTGTTCTGTAATTAATGTTACTTAAAAACTTACATATGAATATTTTTATATTATTAGTTGTTGTGAATCACCTCATTTACATTCAGTGTGCCAAAGTATTAAAAACACCTTAATGTGCAGTCCAATATAACAACCACTAAATACATTTAGAATTCCCCAAAATATTTTAATCTTGTCTGGCACCAATAACTATGAATGATAAGAGCTGATTGCATTAAACTGTACAGGAGTTCTAGTTTCTGCTCCCTCAGTGCGAGTGATAAAAGCAGTGGTTCGGAAATAAATCACTAATATATTGCTGTCAAGTCTGTCACAGTTTAGCGGACAAAGTGTTCACGGTAAAATATGATGATGTGCAACAGTGCAAGCCCCCCTTCCCATTCATGAAAT
>CAFUXE010000190.1:218582-231586 GCA_903364295.1 Serranus cabrilla | reverse complement strand
AAAAAAAAGGTATTGAGATGTTTTGGCAGTTATTGTAGACATTTTTAAATCCTTCTCCACTGTCGGCTTATTGTAGCGGTTTCACAATCTTCATTGAGATGTAGTTCTGGAAAAGACAAAAGAGAACAATGAAATCAGGCGGACACGTCTCTGAATGATGTCAGAATACACGTCCGGCGCTCGCAGGTCCTTACCGGTAAAGAGTACAACAGGATGGCGAGGAAGAGAACCACTATGGTGAGGATGATGAGGCCGATGAAGAGGCACCTGAACCTTCTCCACACGATGAACTTCATGGTCTTGCATGGGTTGGTGAACCAGAAGAAGGACGTTTCTGGGCGTCTGATGGTCACGGGAAATAAAAAGCAAGGGTTTGTTTCTGCAAGACTACACGTTGATCTTCTAACTAACAGCGAAGAAAAGTGGAAAATAGAGACTCAGCGTGCAGAACGTGAAGTACGGGATGTTCTTACTTGGGAGGGTCCAGTTTTGGGTTCATGTTGGGTTCGTCTCGGCCTTTTCCTGCAGGTCTCTCATCTGCAGCAGCTTCAGGTACGATCTCCAGAGTCATCTCCACTTTGCCCTGGAAGCACAGAGCCAGCAGATTAACAGGATCAGAAGGATCTCTGACACTTTAAAAGTTACATTCAAAAGTCTGATGAATAGATTCTGCTTGATTTAAACAGTTTATTTAGTATCAATGAATATGAAATGCAGTCTATGGTCTAAACGACCTTATTATTTGTACTTTATTTTTATTGGTTAGATATTAATCTTAGTTATTTTATTTATTTATCTTTTACTTTTAATGGTTTTAATATCAAGTCTTAATCATTTAAACTTTTATTCCTACTTGTTAATGGTTTTAACTTGTGCTTATCTTTATGTCTGTTTTAACTGTATTTACTTAGGTTTAATCTTTTATTTTGATTTTATTTTATTATTTTTTTTCTTACACTTTTTACAGTGTTTGGGGCTTCTGTGGAGGCTCACATACTTTGTTTCCACCTGGAATGAAATGTGCTTTCTATTTTAGTTTATTTATTATTTATGTACGTTTTTTAAAATTTTACACAATTTAATTAACAATTGTAACAAACATAAAAAAAAAACATACAAGTACAGTGCAGGGAGAGACAAAAAGCCCAAATTGGCTTATTTGAGGCTTCTATCTTATTAATGTTAAAATTTCATAATGTTATAATGAACACAAAATTAAGAAAAGAAAGTTTTGTTTGCTTGCACTTTGACTGAAAACCTGTTTGGGTTAAATGAGAAGAGTCTTTTTGGGAATTTGGGAATAACACCCAGGACACTGGTGCTAAAACTCAGTCATGGTTTATTCATTTTCTCAATAGTACAAGTCTGAACAACTCATTTACCTAGAAACCCCATCCATCCATCCATCCATCCATCCATCCATCACGGGCTGTGCTCTGTATTCATACTCACACCCAGGGTCTTCTTTCCATCCTTCTCGATGGAGCAGGGCCACCAGCCTCGGACCGACTGCTGAGCAAACAGAGACTTGGCGTTCTCCGTCTTGTGTGGCGCTCCCATCTCCACGTCGTCCATCATCACCAGGGAGCACTTCTCTGGGGTCTTGGCAGGAGGGACCAGGTTACGCAGATCCAGCTCCAGTGTGCCTGGGACCACAGGGTGAAACACCACAGCGGTCAGGTTTTGTAACTGCAGTCTCTTAGGGACATTTAACACTTGAAACAAGGTGTGTTTTAGTTTGACTTCAAATAGAGCGTCTCACCGAGGTAATCATCCAGGGAGAATTTGTCGTTATCCCAAATCTGAACGATCAGCTTCGGGGGGATCCTGAACTCGGTTTTGTCAAGACTCCAGAAGCGCTCCTGTAGAGGAAACATGTCGAGATCAGCAGTTTGTAGTATTCATATCAGTTACTTCAGTAAAAGTACTAATAACACACTATGACATTACTCCACGACAAGTACAAGTCCTGTATTCAAAACTTAAGCTTAAGTAAAAGTACAAAAGTAAAAGTACTCGTTATGCAGAATTTCCCCATTCAGATTGTTATTATATATTCTTAATATATTCTTAGATTATTAATAATGATGC
Organism: Serranus cabrilla; assembly: GCA_903364295.1. Lineage (NCBI taxonomy): Eukaryota > Metazoa > Chordata > Actinopteri > Perciformes > Serranidae > Serranus > Serranus cabrilla. The sequence continues at coordinate 229,495 of CAFUXE010000190.1, read as the reverse complement.
ATTTATGTAAGAAGCCTTTTAATTTTCTCAAGGTATCACTCATTTTAATTACTTAATGTTAATTTAACTTATTATTTAATCACTTTACATCAATCATGTTTTTATGTTTAAGTCTTGACCTGAAAAGTAACGAAAGCTGTCGGCTAAATGTAGTGGAGTAGAAAGTATAAAGTTACATAAAATGGAAATACTCAAGTAAAGTATAAGTACCTCAAAATTGTACTTGTACTTTGACTTTGAGACAGTATTTTGATAGTCTCACCTTCTTGGACACGAGGCAGAGCTGCTCAGCTGGCAGGTACTCAAAGTCAAAGACGAGCCTCCAGTTAAAGTTGCCGTCTCCGTCCAGAGACCTGTAGTGGACGTCCGTCTTCTGCTTGTCCTCCTCCATGCCCGGCATCCAGCTGGCAAAGGGAAGAGTGAACATTCCTCAACATCCTATTCTATTTTATTTCTATTATTACTTATTTTTGCTATAAAATTTTTGCTACAGTTTCACTGAAAAAAATGTGGGACTAACAAAGTGATATCCAATACAAAAAAACCCTGAAATTAAGAAGTACAGACAAAAAGAAACGATTCCTCGGCCGTACCCTTTGACGTAGATGTCACTCATGTGTTCTCCTGTGATGCTGGTCTCGTCCAAAGTCACGTCTGTGGTGTTCCAGACGACAGCACGCAGGAAATACCTGGACGTTCAAACACAGTGAGCGTTAACCCAGTTGAACCCAAAGTGGCCGGTATGACGCGCTGAGGAGCAGCTCAGCACTTACTGCTTAGGCTTGCGTGGTGTGATGTCGAACGGGGGTCCAGGAGGGCCGATGCTTTTGGGGAAAACATCCACCCACATCTGAAGCCTCCCCTAAATTCAGACAGTATGAAGGTGTTAGAGAAGTGCTGCGTCAGGGTGGATGTGGACAGGTACAGGTGTGTGTGAGCTGTGACCTCTGACCTGGGAGAGGTTGGGCTGGTAGGTGCTGTAAAGGGTCCTGGTCTCCACATGTTCAGGGACAAGCTTCTGTTTTCTGAGCACGTGCAGACAGAGGCGCTCACGGGCCGGACCCAGGTGCTGATGGATTTCTTTGTTGTCCTCTAGATATGGAAACATTTTGCACCTTAATTAGACTTCTTATAGATAGCCAATTAATGTCAAAAAACATTTCCATCAACAAATTTCTATGCACAATTTAAAGATTTGTATGAGAAAAGCTTGATAGAAACACCAAATTTCTACAAAACTTTCAAAATGTGCATTAAAGTTTGTACGCTTGCTTGAGGTGTTTTTTTTTTTTTTTTTAATAATTAATGTGCTAAATGGGAGATGGAAATGATATACAAATATGTTCTGACATATTGAACATCTAATCATCTTTTTTCTCTTGTGGGTGGCCAAAGTTGTCAGATCAGCATCGGAGCCTGGAAATGGACCAAAACACCCTAAAATTGCTCATTCAATTCAAGATGGCTGACTTCCTGTTGGTTTTAAGGCAGGGGTCCAAGAGGCTTTATGGTGCATCTAATAATAATAATAATAAATTTTATTTATAGAGCACTTTACATTCTAACAACTCGACATAACATATTGAAATCTCAATATGTTATGTCATTTCTCTATGTGAAAGTTCACCACTGGGTCCGACTCTGCCTGTGCAAAGTGACACACTTGCAGTCGCTGCTTGGGCCTTATATTTTTCTATAGGTTAAACTGATCTCATTTAAACATTCAATCCTTGACATTACCAAACTGAGCCAGCGTGTATTCTGTGCCATTGAAGGCGAGTGATGTGCCGTTGTCTTCCGTCCTGGGTTTGGACAGGCCTTTCAGACGAGCCAGGTTCTCCAGGATCTCAGACGGCTTCATCTGGTCCCGCCACTGGTTGATACCAGAACTGAGACACATACAGAAATACAAGTTCAGGATCCGGACGGCAGGTTTTTAGGATTATTACCTGAATGTCCCCATGCTCAGGTGTCTCCTTACATGCAGTAGGTCTGTGGGAGGCCGCAGTACGAGTTATATCGGGACAAGAAGCGGTTCTCCAGGTCGATCACGGTCTCACCGACCTTCTCGTCGCGGCTCAGGAGATCGTGGTCATAGACTGAGATCTTCAGGTCTTTGTCCTGGGGCAGGAAACACGTCATCTCAAACATCCTAAACAAAACACAGGAAGTGTTTGAGAAGAGCACAGGAGCAAAATTAAGTTTATATTATATTCTCTAAATCTATCCAGCTTTTACCTTCCAAACACCGGGTTGGTGGTGTTGGGTAAGTAATGGTCTCTGTCGTCAATCGTGTTCCTTCCCAGTGACATCTTTATGTACGGATCACACTGAGCAGGAGAGAGAACACAAGTTCAAGCAAACAGCTGGAATATTTTTCTTTTATTCCTGCAGGATAAACAGAATCATTCTCACTCTGCCGTTATTGTCTTTGGGCTGCAGGTCTATGGCTCGGACCACATAAATCCTGACCAGACACTCCTGGGGTCCGCTCTCCGGCAGCTCTCTGAACTGACGGGGAGGGAGAGTAACACCTGGGTCGTCGGGCAGAGGGTACACCTTGAATGAACCCTGCAGGGTACAAGAACACACACATACACATAATCAGATTTGACTTTTCCAGTCCTGAGCTGGAGATTCGGCTCCTTTTCCAGCTTTACTTTTGATAGATTGTGGATCAAGTGTTCTGAACGCTGTCAAAACTACCTTCAGCTCTCCAACAACAGTGGGGTCCTCGTCCCCGTTTTCATTCTTGCCTCGATACAGTTTGAAGGTGTTGCAGAAATCAGTCAGCCCTTTGAAGTCGGGGACATCCTCCAGTCCGCAGTCATACACCTGAGAATACACACGGGCACATTTATTATCATAAATGCCATAAAAAATTATAAATCTGTAAGAAAAATTAAGAAAAATGTGCGGGACATAAGGAAAAATAAAAGGATACATATAACAATAAAATACTTTTTATTTAATTTATATTTCCATTTTCTTTCATTAACTTATTATTTAATTTATTCCTCTTTATATTTTGCAGATATATTCTTTATGGCATTCCTATAGGATCCTTCCTTACACAGCCATGATCAACACAAGTAAACTGCCACATTAAAGTATATTGTCTGGGAAGAAATGAAGCTGACTTACTTTGAGGGTGTCGTATCCTTTTTTGAGGTAAGGGCCGCATTTCATCTGGTCTCCAGTTGAAGCGTAGAATTTGCTCCACCAATCGACAGTCTCTTTTTCCTAAAGGTCGAAGTGCACAGTGTTAATATTTATAATTATGGATCCTGAATTTGGTATAAAAATCTAAAATCTCAAGTCATATTGTTTGCTCTCACCTTCTCTACAATCTTTTGAAGAAAGAACGCGCGGTGTGATACAAAACAGAAGAGAAGTCACAAGTATATACACGAACAGCAGTCACATAAATATAAACCACACAGTACAAACAACAACAGGCAACACATATGGACAGGAAAGGGAAACAGTAAAGGACAGGGTGATAGGGAGATCCCAGTTGCAAATTTGACAGCAAATCTGGAAACAAGGGCGTAACAGAGAGCGATGTGGAAAAGGGTAACTGCACTAAGGCTACATGCCTCTAGGGGGCGCCGGTGCCTTCACTTGTAACACGGCACCAGAGGTTTAGAAATATCTCCGCCTACCTTGGGTGACACCTGACTTTGACTTGATGTATACGATACTGATTTAATCTGCTTATTTGCCTTCTTGCCAGAAGTTAGATGTGAAGATTGATACCACTGACATGTCCGTCACTGAGGCTACATCCACACTGATACCTCCTCATTATAAAACACAAAGCTTTCACTACTCTGGCATTTTTTAACACCTAAAACAGACTTTTGAACACACTTTGTGGGGAGGCTTTTTCATGCAGACTCTACATCCCTTCCTGACTGGGTCTTATCTGTCACAATGGGTGCATTCCAATAACTATACCATGAAATAATTAGTATGCATACTGCAGTATGCTAAACATACAAGGATGACCTGGTTGAATTTTGCAGTATGCGAGCCAGAATGCTTTTCTCTATTCTGTCCCAAAATCCTCTTTGCTGATTATATAAGCATATGATGATCAAGTGTTCTGACTAATTGTATACATACTACATGCAATTGTATTCACTTCGTTAGGGCTGCTGTAGTGCATAGTACAAAAATTAACAAATATCAGTCCTGGCTACCTGGTTAATCCAACATGGAAATCAAATTACAGTGTCTATTGTGCTCTCTGTTAAAGTCTGCATTTTATAATACTACTGCTGCCTACAGGAGGTAGGTGTGTTTGTTTTTACTTTATTTATCAAATGAAATTAGTGAGCTTTCAAAATGTTTTATGCTAAGCTAACTGGCTGACGGTGCTAGCTTCACATTTAGCAAACAGACATAAGTGTTATCAATCTTTTTATTTAACTGTCGGCTGGAAATTAAATAAGCACATTTCCCAAAACTTTTGCTTTAAGTAGAATACTGGAAACTACGTTATGGCAGCGATAGGTCGATCGTAAAAATTAGCTTCCATGTGAGTCAGACGGATTCATTTGCTTCATGTTACGCCCTTGCTGTGGAAAAAAAATCAATTGTGCTCATTAATTTAGTGACAAATTAGTTACAACTGCAGTTATTGTAACAATCCCCACATGGATTAATGGCATCGTGAGTTTATTATCAGGCATTTGTCGCGTGTGCCGCAGTGCTGTGCATTAAGTGATCTCAGCCTCTCGATATCATTGGTGCCCAGCCTCGTGAATTAGAAAGCTATAATAAGTAACCATACATACAAAGTGGGAGGTGGGGGAAGCCATTTTGTTGACAGCAGCTGACATGCTGTACATGAACTGTAAGCCAGAGTAATTAAATTTGTCAAATTTGACTGGAAAGTCAAATTCTGAACTTCGAAGTGACAGGAGGAAAGAAGAACAAACAAAAAAAAAGTTAGGAACAACATGAGGAAAGCGCTGCGTTCAGGGGGCGGAGGTTACCTGAGCTTCCAGCAGGGGTCTCTTCTCCTCCATGTTAATCGAGAGATGTTTGGAAGGAGTAGCAGCCATCAGAGCCACTGGAAATAGTTGGACAACGTTAGGAGAAGGCTTTTTGTCAAAATATTCAGAGTCATTTGTATTTTCTTCCCCCTACTTTTGGACGACATGGCTCCCTCCGCAGTGATGACGTACGGGTCACATCTGAACTGCTCCAGCGTGCTGATGGTGCACTGACCCACCACAGGCTTCCTGCCAAACGGACGGTGGTCGATCACCTTCAGCACAATGGGAGGTGTGTACATCTCCTCCTTTGGAAGGAGCTGGGTGCAGGGTGGAGAGAAATAACAATGTTAAAAAAGTTTGGAGTCACGTGGCAACTCGACCCTGAAAACTGCCGTACACCTGCATTCTTTCTAATGTCCAGCAGGGGGCAACTCCACCGGTGGCTGACTGTATAGAAGTTTATGAGAAAGTGACCATACTTCTAGCTTGATTTATTACAACAGTAAACACTTTGAAACCATACAATTATCAGTAGTCGCATCATGTTCATTTTATAAATTATGGTCTAATCTGGAGTAAAGATGACGAAGCAGGCTATGCTTTTGTGTTTCCGGTTAATGAAAGTTAATTGTAATATCATGGTTGTATCGAAAGCCTGAAGCTTGTTAAGTAAGCTAACTAGCCAGCTGATAACTTTCCACTTGTCCAAATAAGGTTATTTATGGCTTCAAAAACCCAAGATAATGACGGTGAAAAAAAATAAGATAGGATGACCAAAATGCCAAACTCGATTCTACAAACAATTTTTTGGGTTTTGTATTGATTTTGGCAAACATTTCAAACTTTTTCCCCCAGACCCTTGTTTGCTCGTGTAACTCTGCCCTTACCACTTTGACGAAGAGGACGGAGCTGGGGAAGTTGGGGCTCCGCTTCATGTTCTTGATGACGGCTGACTCCACCCTCTGCCCTCCACACTCCACCACCAGGCTGGGCGACGACACCGAGGCCAGCTGGAAGGGCTTCATGTTCCTCAGGCCCCATGCGAGAATCTGAACACAAAGAGACGCACACAGAGGTGATGTCAGATACATGACGTATATCAGTTCAGAGGGACGCTGTCTGACTCCATGTTACCTCCACAGCAGTGAGCTGCACTATAGGCCGGATGCCCTGAGGAACCATGTAGAGGTTCTCCGACCTCTTTGGGGGAACCAGGGGAAGATCTGAGTCGCCGGACTACAGAGAGAGACAGGAGAGTATTGATTAGTATGCTTAGTCTTTAACAGTAACTTCACATTATTTATTTCATATCTGTTTTAAATACTGTCCAAGAGCCGTCTCTCCGTTACTTTACAAACAAACCTTGTCTTTCAGGATGAGCTCTGCAGCCAGCAGCGCCTCCCCCGCCTTCTGACCTTTCTGGATGATGGGGTACCACAGCAGTTTGGGCGTCCGATCCTCGCCTGGATTCAGCTTCACCAATGGTGGGCAAACACTGCGGCCGAGCAGCTCGTCCTTCCCCTGGGGAGGAGATGAAATGTGTTGTCAAGGTTACACTTTCTCACCTTTAACTGGTGCTCTCAAAACAGAGCTTTCCTTTTTAAACATTACAGGCTCAGTGTAGAGGAAAGGTGGACATTATAATGAAGCAGCAAACAAAGACATCAAAAGTTTTTTTTTACGGCAGTTCATATTATAAACTTTAATCTAAAGACCAGCAGAGGTCAGATGGACAATTTCTGCTTGAAAAATATATATATATTTTTTTAACTTCCAATCAATGATGAATGAAGTTTCTAAGTGAAATATGATTATTTGAACCCAAAGCAATTATCTGCAATAATCCACAGTTGGATGTTCAGCAACCAGCACACTGGCCCTGCCAACTGTGGGCTCAGCCAAAGATACAGCAGGTATCATCACTACCTACCACTTGGTCATGGTCGCAGAACTCCAGCACAACGTCGGGGGGGCACTGAGCGATGCTCTGGGGGTCTCCGTAAATCTCCACGTCATTGAAGATCAGAGTTTGGTCCCAGGTCGGGTTCAGTGTTGCCCGCAGCTTCTCTGTCGTCTTACTGACGTGCAGGAAGGAGACGTGTGCATATGGATCTGTGAAGGGAAAAAACACATGTGGTGAACATTCATTATTAACAGCTTATGTAATGAGCAAACCTAATGAAAGTAGAAACTAATAATTTTATCATATTTTCAGAACCTTACCAGAAAAACTATCTTTGTCCATCGATGTCAGGTTCTTTGCCTGATACACGTACACACGCAGGTGATACATATGTGACCCTGTGGAGAAAAGTGTATTTGTGGACTGTTTGTTTGTATGAACATGATGATTCATAAGTGTGACTATGCATCACTCACTGTCGAAGGAGCAGGACACAGTGGGCGTGTTGGCACCAAACATTTTGGTGGCATCTGCTTTGGAGCCTTTCTCTTTCTCCTCAGTGTCGACGCCCTGCACAGGAAACCAAAGCGGACATCTCAAGGCTCTCACCTGTTCATGCGTCACACACTCCCAAAGACATACACTTAATACATAAGTAAATATTTGAAAGTATTCGGTGACTCAGTGAACTCGTATCCGGTTCGTGCTTTCATGCCAGCTCTTCCTCTCCTGTATGTGGACAGATACCTGAGTGTTGTATTCTGATTATTGTTGGAGTTAAACTATCTTCATGTAACCATTTCTTTCATAATCCGGACCCAAAATGATGACATATGAATTCAGAGGAATGAAAAAATTAGCACAGAAATAAAGAAAGTTTAAAAAATAAATGAATATTTTTTAAATGATAAAAAATGCATACATAAATAAATGAACAAAAACATAAAATCACAATAAATGCTTATTTTTTTCTGTTTATTTCTCCAATTTAGTATAGTAGTTATTATAATACTAGAATAATATAATAGTTTAGTCATGTATTTTATTATTTATGATAATTCTTTTTTATGGTTTCACATTTATTTAAAGCAATTATTTATGGCACTCTGACTCCATAAAATAAGCGTTTAAAATGAGGACATCTTCTTTCTTTTGACTCACCAATGCTCCCTCCAGTTGGAAGATGGCCGCCGCTCCGAGCCGGTCCTCTGGCGCCATTTTCCGCCTCCAGCGCCTCCGACGGAAAGAGTCTGAGGAACGCTCCTTCCTGTGGAACTTCCAGCCAATCAGGGAAGAAAATTCCCAGCCTTCTGGGTCTCCTTGGTCCCGCCTCTGTGAGCAAAGATGAACGAGAAGCTCAAACAACTTTCTTTTAATGAAAAGTCTGATCGACTCTATCACATAATAAAAAGTTGCTGCGGTGCTGCCAAAAGCTGACCTCCACAGGGGCTCCTGCAGGCAGTGCAGCTCTCTTCCGAGGGCGGACCACTCTCCTCCTGCGGTGGACGTGGTACACCTTCTCTGTGGGGACCCAGGACCGCGGCTTGTCATCTGGGGGAATGGTGACTCCATACTCCCAGCCTGCAGAGCGCACACACAGACACGGGCTTTGTTTCATTATTGTTTGGATACAAGGACATATGGTTTTAATTTCACCATGTGAGTTTAATTTATTATTGTGATTATGAACCAAGAAGGCAGGAAGAGTGAGTCAGCGAGAGAGAGATTGTAAATAAGAAACACACAACACAATAACTACGTATGCCTACAAACAGCGTGAGGAACACTTCAGGTCAGCACCTTGATCATCCACCGCTCTGTTGTCGTCCACCGTCCACTCGTCCTCCCACGTCCAACCTGGAGGACACTCGAACTCTGCAGGGTTACGGCTCTTCTCTCCATTCTGTGCAACACAAACCCTCAGTTAGCTACATACGTTCATTTATTTCAATTGTTTATTTTTTTGCCTACTCATATTAGAATAGGTGAAAGATAAGTCTACCATCATAGGCATCATCATAGAAAACTGAGTGCATGGATGGATTATTAAAAGGGTTCACTGGGCACAGGCCCAGGGGCCATAAGAGACATATACTACCCATGAACACATGCAAAATGACCAGAAAGAATACATAAAGGCTACAAACAAATGCAAAACAACTGCAAAGAAACTAGCTACTTGTACAAAAAAGGGGTAAAACAACCGTAAAAATACACAAAACACACTAAGAGAAAAACCCCCACTGAGAAATGCATTACGGCAAGAGAGATGCAAAACAACTGCAAAGAGAAACTTAAGAGAAAGACAATGAAATCACAAGATCCATTAACTACAAATAGACCCAAAACAACTCTAAAGAGACACAAAATGACTACAAAGAGGTGTCGTGCGTCAAAGAGATCAGGAATCTACGTTTGTGTGATATTTAAAGTCGCCCTGCACATAATTTGCATGTCAGCGTTTTGTTCTCACCACATCAGTGAAGGGCTCCGAGGCGGCCTTCCACTCTCCGCCGGGGAAGCGAGTCTCATTATGGAAAACTTCATCCATGAACTCAGTGTGTCCTGCATCCGCCTCCGTCAAGAGGCTGAAACACATGAAGACATTTTTTTACAAGAAGGCTACTTTTAACAAGGTGTAAATCTGGCACCCTCCAGTGGTAGTAGTATATAAATAAATAAATAAATAAATAAATAAATAGAAAGAAGCCGATGCATGCTTTTGTAGAACAGAGTCAGTGCAGCGTGAGAGAGAAGAAAAGGTTTGCATGTTTTGACAGAAGCCATATTGACTCAAGTTGGGAGTTACCAACTGTTCATCATTTGATCCAAATCAAGCTGTCAAGTGGTGTGCTTTTGTTTCTTTACATAGGATCTTTATATGTAGATTAGTGAAAAAAAATACATAAAAGATGTTGACCTCTCTAAAATGAAAAAATTCTGCAGCAGATGTACAGTAGTTAGTGAGGAACGTGCTCCCAGAATGCACTGGTGACGTTTGCATGGAAAACTAAATAATCACACATGTGTATCTGAGTCCAGATTGGAGTGAGAGTGGTTGTGCTACTGTGACAGAGGTAGATAAATTAAGTGTAAATAACTCCCAGCTCACTGGCACAGTCTGGCACTTTGTGATTTAATCACGGTCCAAAGCATGAGAGGAATGTAAACAGTGCAGAGCAAAAGTCGCCCACTTCCTCTGCTTAGAGTCCACAGAATGTTCATTCAACACTATAATAAGCACTACAGCCTCCGTTACAGTAAGACTAACGTGTCTTTTTGTGTATGTAAATCCTCTGAATCTTGATATAATATTACAAATGTTTTGCCAGCTTATCATGTACTTGATACTCACGCTTTCTCTGGGTCAATGAACCAGTCGCCTTCCCACTCCCACCCTCTGGGAGGCAGGAAGTACTCCTGTTTGAGCTTCAGTTTGCCCGTTACGTCAGAGTATTTGTGGCGTCCCACCAGTCCCGTGGTCCCCCACTTTCCAAACACCTCGGCCTGGTTTTCATACTGTTGTACAGAGGAGGACGTGTTTAGTTGTTGGCTCCATGTCTCACACACTCTGACCATTAGGTTTCTGAGGGATTTACCATCTCAGCGAACACGCTGAAGGTCCCCTCGGAGAACGAGTTGAACTTCTTCTCCTGTGCAGCGAGACCGAGCCACATGTTGACTCGCACCTGAACCGGCACCTTCAGGCCTTTGTTCTTGTCCATCGGATACTGAAGGTAAAACAGTTCCATTATGATTTCTGATAAATTTATTCTAGTGCAGTGCCTTTAAGTCAAACATCGAAGTATGGAAGCCCATTTCTGCAATGTGATGAAAAAAGACGAGATCCTTAAAGTCCTAATGAGAAACATTCTCCAAATAATGACTAGTATATCAAAATAAAGGTGTAGTATATCAAAATAAAGGTGAAGTATATCAAAATAAAGGTGTAGTATATCAAAATAAAAGCATAGTATATCAAAATAAAGATGTAGTATATCAAA
>CAFUXE010000190.1:199563-218436 GCA_903364295.1 Serranus cabrilla | reverse complement strand
GTGTAGTATATCAAAATAAAGGTGCAGTATATCAAAATAAAAGCGCAGTATGTCAAAATAAAAGCATAACATATCAAAATAAAGGTGCAGTATATCAAAATAAAGGTGTAGTATATCAAAATAAAGGTGTACATGTGTACCTGTAAGAAGACGGTCTGCGTCTTGCCACAGTGCTGCCCGCAGGCCTGCTCGCTGTATGTGGAGAACAGGACTTGGTGAGCTGGGATGCGACAGTAGGCGACCCTCTTCTCACCCCGCAGCATCCAGATGATCACATCAGGCATGCTGTTCTGGGGCTGGACGATAAACATGATGCAGAGTTACAGACGAGCAGAACAAACAACATAAAGCTCTCTGGCTGTCTGCGTACACACCTCCTCAGCCAGCAGCTTCAGTCTGTCCACCCAGGACTCCAGGTCGGGCAGAGTGTCCCGGATCTCTCTGGCCTCCTCTCTCATGCGTCTGGCTGCGTCCATGATGGTGGTCAGAGCGCTGTCCCGCAGCTTCTTGATCTGGATGTCCAGAGATGTCAGGTTGGGACGGCCCTCCAGGTCAGGAGGCCGGAAACTGGAGAGAGCGGACACAGAATTTGTGTGTTGTTTCATTAAGTCCCATTTCTGATGATAGTAATTATCTCAATTGAGACACTAAAAATTATGACTTGAAGACTTTGATTCCACAACATATTTGTTGCATTTGTGTGTGTATTATTACTATACTTTTTTGCTTTAGATTTCTCCTAAATTCATCAGAAGATAATGTCTAAATTTCAGAAAATTATTGTCTTAATTAGATATTTTTGTATGAATTTTGATGATTTTATCGTGTTAAACAAAAGGCAAACAGACCATACAAATAATGTTTTTTTATTATTGTAAACCACTTGATTTCTTGTATGGAAACTACTCTATAAAAACAGTTTATTAAATTGTTATTTAAAGGTGTGAAGACAACAGAAAATGACCTGTACTTTCCAGCAGCACCACATCCTCTATTTACCTTTCTATGTCTTCCATCAGCTGATTGAGCAACTTCAGCCACACCTCTACAAGCTGGTTATCAGAGACTTTAGCCAAGATGCCGGTTTTAAATGCCTCCAGGTTGGATTGCTGCAATAACAGAACAGGGGTGAGGATCACACGCCTACATTAAACCTGCACGACTCTTAACTCTCACACCGACACATGTGCTCACACATCACTATAAAAGCTGCGCTTTAAAGGCTGCAAACCTATCAATAAATCATACAGGTTTTTGTGGATTACAGAGGATGATGCAGTGTTACCAGGCGGTGAGTAATGTAGAGGATGATGTTGACAGAGTCCAGGCGGTGGCTGATGTCCTCCCAGAATGAAAGAACCACAACCACCGGCTTAGTGTCCACCCAGGGCAGGTAGTAGTAGTGGTTACCTGGAGAAATGACGCACCAATTAAAAACCCTCTTCACAACAAAGCAGGTTTTAAACCAGAACGAGGTTTATTGCCAAGTAGGTGTTCAATTTGAAGGAATGTTCCAGAGTGGACAGAAAAATGACAATACAAATATGAAAAAAGATCATATAAAAATGCTAAAACAAATATGTAACGGTGTTAGAATGAGGGAACTGTACACTTGATTTCATCTTTGGTGCATGAAAGGATTAAATATCAAACACATTATCTTCTCACCATCAAACACAGCACAGCTGTACTGTGTAGTGGAGGCCAGTGGTTTGCAGGTGGTGTCCAACTTGTTGCCATAGTTACCGATGCTGACCTCAAACTGGATCGGCTCTCCTGGTTCCTGTATCATGGAGGCGCTGTGGAAGACCGCACACAGACTGTACTTCCTCCTCCTCTGGTACTTCTGATGTAACAGAAAAGGGAAAGAGAAGTGGAGAATATTTTAATATCACAAGGGACGTGTGACACCACGCTGCTGTTAAACTTAACCACACCCTACCTGCACCACCAGGATGTCATCGTTGGAGATGCTGTCCACGGTTTTGTCTTCTTTCCCCTCCAGCTTGGTGGTCAGCTCGACCAGGACCCTCCCCCTGTAGGCCACGCCTTCTCCCTGCAAACACAATAAAAGACATGTAGAACAGAAACAGAAGAAGAGTTTTAAACTGTAGATTAGATTCTGAAAAGTCTTTTCTACCTTGCCGTAGTTGAGGTCCTCGTAGGGGTCTGGCAGGCCGGTGAACTCTCTGGGGCTGCCGTACAGGTTGACATAGCAGGGCCCAAAGACGGGCAGGAAACCCACTTCAGACTGCCCCGTGTTAGCTGTGGAGACATGGACATAGACTTAACCTCTTTACGATTAGACCCAAAGTGAGCCAAGCAAAGCCTTGATGTTAGTATGTCAGTGTTGCGGTACGTGAGGCGGGGGTGACGGACAGATCGAGGTGATAACAGTGAATGCTGGGTGAGCAGGTGGCAGGCACTACGACACGGTTAAACACGGAAATCCTGATACATTATTAGGGCGTTATTACAGCCTAATAACGTCAAAACTGAGCACAGCACACATCTATCAGCAATGTGCACGCACAGACTTTCTTTAAGCAATTTAGCATGCGCAACATGCTTAACGCGTCACATCTCAACATGCAACACAGAGCAGAAAAAAAGAGCACATTTGAACCTTCGTATGACGGCATTTCCCCATTTCCTGCATGTTCCTCTATTCCAGGAAAAAAAGACAATTCAAACACCATTTAGAGTTCATACAATACTGTAAAATGTTTTCTTCTTTAACAGGGGTTTTCACAAAAGATCCAGGCTTATCAGGCAGTTTATTACCTTCGATCTCTCCGCCAGAGGAGGCTATCTTGGCCAGGTTCAGGTATGTGGTCCCAATGGCATCATTTCCTGTCAAACGATCCCTGCAACCACACATGAAACCTTTAGACTCTCACACAGCACTGCTGTTAAATAACATGCTAATTTTAAAATATGTTCTGCTTTTTCACTTTCTCTCTGAGGGAGGTATGTGGAATAGAAACCTTTTTCTTTCATGTCTGTTGTTCCTGTCGACATGTTTTTAACTATGTATTCATTGGCTCTGGTGTCCGAGTGTGTTTTCAACACCTCATGAGGCACACTCAGCTTCTCTAACCTTTCCTCTTGCACCTATTTCCCCTTCAGCCTTCCTGGACCCGAGTTATCAGGACTGTTCGCTCAGAAACACACTATAATGAAAATGAGCTGCGACGGTGCCAACAGGATCCTGCAGCACGTTAGTGAGGGAGGAAGGGAGGGAGGGAGGGAGGGGCCGGCACAGCCTGAGTCACAGGGCAGCTGCATTATTCTCCTGTGGTCGGTGATGGAGGAATGGAAACACATACACACACAATGCTGAATTATTCTGGTCGGCCATCTGAACCCAAGTTAACTCCAAAAATATGTTCAAGAATGTAACTAATCCACAAAATATTTGACAATTCAAATGGATGCAATGAAAATGTATGTTTTTAAATAGCAGAGGGCGCTATGTATGGTGCAAAAACTTGGTGCAGGTTATGATTTTGACATTGAGGATGCTGCAACTGAGCCATCATCGCCTACTGATGGGAAGGTCGGTGGTTCGATCCCTGATCATAGCAGCCTACATGTCAAAGTGTCCTTGGGAAAGATACTGAACCCCAAATTGCTCCTGATGCTGCGTTCATCAGTGTATGAATGAATGAATTCCAGATGTTGGCAGGTGGCACCATGTAGTGTTGGAGCACTTTGATCGGTCGCAAACACTAGAAAAGCGTCATACAAGTTCAGTCCATTTACCATCCATAATGGAGGTATACAAGCTATTTTGATCCCTTGTTAGCAGAGAGCTGCTTCTGAAACGTGCTGCAGCCTGTCGGGTGGAATCACAAGCACTGGTGTGCCGCGTCGTAGCCGAGTGCAGCATAACTATTTGGGTGGAATCCAAGCGGATTAGTCAGCAAATGGAATGGGTGAGAGGCAAGACAAAAACAGTGTGAACATCAACAAAGGAATCTTTTTGCACTCCCAATTTGTTGCAATTTTATCGAATCATGAAAAAAAAAGTTGGCTTCCATCACATTTCTATAGAAATAATGTGCAATAATTACATTTTTCACACTGTAG
Source organism: Serranus cabrilla (assembly GCA_903364295.1). NCBI lineage: Eukaryota > Metazoa > Chordata > Actinopteri > Perciformes > Serranidae > Serranus > Serranus cabrilla. The sequence goes on along the minus strand of CAFUXE010000190.1, from coordinate 214,344 downwards.
TTGCATATGTACATCTTTGTATTGTATCTATTTACTTCAAATTATGTCTATTTCCATATGTACATATCTCTTTTTACTTCAAATGTATTATATGTATTTCTATTTTATTTCTTTTTGTGTATCATTATTTACTTAAGACTTGCATTTTTATTTATTTTGTATATTTAGTGCAGCACACTTTTTTATCTTTATTTTTCATCTTTTTTTTCACAGCACCAACTGTAACAAAAGCAATTTCCCCTCAGGGATTAATAAAGTATTTCTGACTCTGATATGGGCATTTTTAAATGACATGATTCTATCACTTGAATATAAATTTGATTTGTGTTTGACTTACCAATCAAAGACTGTCAGTTTGACACGCTCACACATGGAGGGGAACTACAGAAAACACAAGGAGGAGGTTAAAGAGACTGAAGTTCAGTCATAAAGTCTGTAACTTTCTTTTTTTTTTGTGCTGGGATCATCCTCTCACCTTCACTTGGAGGTTCAGCACCTGGTTCCACTCAGGATTTGCATTCTTCTCAATGATCTGAGTGCACAGCTGGAGGGAGAGAAAAAGGAGCAAATATCAGCTTTTCTTTCTGTGACACAACAGAGTTATGTGTGGCATGTTTACTTTTAATACTGCAGCTTAAAACAGTCAAATAATAAGGAACCTTTCTGCCAGCGAAGCGAGCCTCTAAGAAAGGATCCACCAGGTTCTTCTTGTTCTCATCCCCTCCAAATATATTTTTCATGGTCTGGATGAATGCATCATCCACTGAAATGAGAGACAGCGGAGAAATTAATCAGCTAAAATTCACACAAACACCATGTTTATACAAATACACTTGAGCTTGTCTTACTCTGGGGGACGTCCTCGGCTCTGAACACCTTCAGGCACAGCGTGGCCCATCGCAGAGTCACACCAGCCGGCAGCAGCAGGTTACTCTCTATGTCATCCTGGTCGTCATTTGACTCCCTCTTTTCCACCTGCAGGAGAAAGAACAGAAAAGAGTTGATGGCACGGCCACCATATTTACATGTTGAAAGAGGAAGCAGCCAGCTGCTGTGAAACCATCCGAGAGCTGCAGCGTGTCAGTCGTACCGGCGGCTCGTCTCCTGCGCCCACTACAAAGAGGCTGACTTTGAGGTAGCCTCTAGCCCCGGAGCTGGAGTCGTCGGGATCATTCAACAGGAGCCACTTCCTCATGACACAGTGGGCTGTAGGACGCACAAATACAACACGTGAGGGACGCACAGCAAACCTAATGCAGCACGAGGGACATTTTGGGGCTGTTTAGTTCATTGATTTTGGTGGAGATAATGCATGTAACATTATTTTTCAAAGCTTATTTATTTTTATTTTGGAAGTTCAAGTCTAAATTAAACAGTGGAGCCAAGAAGAGGACACTAATAATGTCCCCATTGAAACCCATTAAAACCATGTGTGACGATCTTACCTGGTTCATCGTAAACATAACCAACATCCAGCTGTGTGCGAGAACACAAAGAGATCAGACACAGTTTATCACTTAAAAACACAACAACATTTGTGTAAAGGCCAAATAAAAGCGGGTACCTTGAATTCTCCCATGAGACTGTCAGCCCTCAGTGAATAGGAATTATACACCTGCAGAGAAAATAATACGTTTATATGTCTGTACATACTGACAGAGCACAATTTTAAAATAACATGTGTTTACGAACCCGGAAGCTGATGTGCTTATCAAACAGATCAGATGGCAGCATGTGGACATTGTAGAAGAACATCTGTGAAATATATATAAAAAGAAAACAGTTTTAATCAAGAGAGACAGTGGGGGAAAAACCGACCCTGTAGCACAACTTAAACTTTCAAAATGATTTTAAGTGTGAGGCAAGGTGAGGATATTTATATTTAATATACATTTTTATTTCAAAGTAAAAGCACCTCGTCAAAGAAAGGGTTGTTTCCCCTCTTGATTCTCGTCCTGTGGGTGTCATCGCACACATTGACCTTCACTACTGGTTTGACGTTGTTGCCAGACAACTGACGGGCCTCGATGATCCGGACACGGATCTGAAATACACAAACGTATGAAAGTACCGCTGTGGATTAATGTATAGAACTCATGGCAGTATGAGAGCATTCTGACCAATTCTGATCTTTATGTGCAAAACCAAAATAGTAATTTACTGTCATTAATGCAACAAAAAAAAGTAATGAGTATTGGAAATCGTGTCTCAAACTGACCTGGAAGTCCTGGGGTTTATTGACCAGTCGGTGGCGGCTCTGTGCCCTGGCCACCCGCTGACGGAGGTTCACGGGCTGACCGGGGGACGAGGGGACCCCTGTGGAGCCACTTTGGCCCCCATCTGGTTGAGTCTCATCCCCTTCCTCACCACCTCCTCCACCTGATTAGCAGAAAAACAAGATCAAATATCTGAAGCCTTTGCAGAAGTCCCATTGACCTGCATTCATCTACACATCTCTTCTTTTATACAGTCTGGACTGCAGTGCATCACTTATAATTACAGAAGACGTACCAGCATCCACTGTAGCATCTCCTGCTTGAGGGTCATTGAGGTTCGGTGCAGCATTGGGTGGAGGATCGTAGCCAATCACAAGGTTGATTGTGGCCTGGAAGGAAATGATTGGCCGGTCTATTATTTCTCATTTCTTTAAAATAATTTTTATTTTTAATAATAAAGAACACTTACTCCAATATTCTGTCCATTTTCATTGACCAAAGGGACATTTTTAGACGGTAGTGATCTCATTTGACCTGAGGCAAGGTCCTTCAGAGAGATTTTGGTGGACCCAAGGAATCTGTCATGAAAACACACAGCAGGGAAACATTATATAAATAAATACATTTGTGTAAACTGTCACATGCATGTGTAACATGTGACATTCTGCAGTGATTTCCTGATTTAAAAGGGTAAAACTCTGACTGCCGTTGTCGTCAGCCAACACATCAGTAATCGGATTACAAACCACACAGAAATGAAAGCTGCATGTGCGCTCAGTGAAGTCACATTCACAAAAGGGGCAGAAAGCAGGTCACCACCCAGAGCTAACAAACCCTGCCTGCTCAGACAAACAAACGCACCCCGTGAGGCGGCACACGGTCAACACCACACTGGATGTGATTCACAGCGCGTTTACATCCTCCGTCACCAGAGAACTGAAATGATCTTCCATTTGAAGGTTATTTGAGTACCAGGAGAAGATTTTTGAGCTGTCAAAGTAGAATTCTGATTATTTTCCAGTGGTTAAATAATATGGTAATCCTGAAAAGTAACAGGAATAGGGACTTCCTGATTCCAAAAACTTTATTCCTGCCGTCTGCGTCAAACACTGAGTCATGTGCCTCTGCAAACATTTTCCTTATGGAATATTAATTACAACGTTCCTGAGAAGTGAAATTATTAACATTTTAATGATTAAACAGAAAGAAAACCAAATTAATCAAACAGTTGTTTGGAATAAAGGATGCAGATGAAGTCCGCTTGCTGTGAGAGTTGTGTTACTGGGCTTGAAATGCAGCAATCGCCATTTAAATGACAGAATGTGGAAGTGTCTAAAATGTGGCCGCATAATACTGGACTTGTTATACAAGTACAACAACCTTTCCCTGTAGTGGCGGTTGATCGCTCCAAGGCTTTTTGTTATTGCTGCAGGTTGATTGCTGCGTCTGTTTTGGTGTCCAGCCAAAAATGACACAGTTCATCATGTGGCTTGTTTGTGCTCAGACGCTTCGTTGTAAATATGAAAGCAATGACATAGACTTTACTCAGAGAAGAAACAAATGCTGTTTGTCAGGGAACCATTAGAAGCTCTATTATCTTTCACATGCTATATTTTATTAATCTAAATATTATATTTTATGCTCCGGTTCATGCTAACTTGAACTACCAGACACATAAACAAAACCACACATATCTATAATGCAATAATTTACAAGAGCACCATAACTGCATCGTATCAACAAGACCTGATGATTAGAACATTTCTGAGGAAAGGGTTTATTGCAGGACAGTTGTATTGCAGTGCATTGGGTTTTATCTTAGTGTAACTAATAAACTGATAAAATAATGTTCACTGTATTGTGTCCAAAGTAACACAACGTATCTGAAGGAATGCAGTAAATCATGTAAACTGTATTATTCTTTGGGTGAGCTGAGTCATATTTTGGCTGCATTCCTGGTGGGAGGAATTCCCCAAAACAGAAAGTCCGTTAATCACTACGGATGCTTGATCCAGCGACACCACTGCAGGTTCAGAATCAGTTACATCCAAGACACGTCCGAACTTAAAGCTTCTTCTTCTTTTTACGGGTAACTTTTGCTCGAAAAATGTTGTCACAAGGCAAAAGAAAATTGCTATAAAAGACTGTAACCATGCTGTGAGAAGCCAACTTAACCTACATTTAGTCATCTGAACTGGACTTCTGTTGGGGAAACACTTTCTAAACATGAGCACCAGATGTGCTGCTGAAGTATAGCAGTGTGAGATAAATAAATAATGCAATATACAATTAGTCAGACAGCTGTGTATCGGGTTACAAACACTTTAAGTCACTAAACAAAGAGTTGGACAGAGTTTTGTTGGGAGGAGAAAGGATGAAGAGTTATTATTTTGGCAGCTTAATCAGGAAGAAGGCTGACGAATTCTCCAGGGAGTCAGTGACTCTATAAACCTGGTATGTTGCCCTGAATCTCTCCGGGTGACCAATAAAGCTGTGTACTTTTCCAATGACTTATCAGCAATAACGTTAACATGATTTGGACTTCAGGTAGAATGTAACTTAACTCTGCTGAGAGTTTTTTTCCTCTGCTATTCAAAAAACTTCTGTGACCTTATTTAGACATCGGACTGTCATGTCACGGATACTTTTCATTCTGCAACTTTTCAGCTGGACTGCAATCCGATACAAGAGATGATGACATCGGGTATGATTTTATATGGTATCAACCACCACACTAACCTGAACATCTTCCAATATTATGGGACAACTACAGCAGAGCATAAGAATATGGAAAACGTGCTTCAGCTGACAGTTTCCCCATTGTTTTCTATGTAAACAGAGAGGAATGACCAAAACAGACTGTGTGACTATTGCCAAGCCTCAGTGAGTCACAGTGGAACAACCCACCAAAGACCAAACAATCACAATCACCCACAGACAGGGTGAAAATATGTGGATGGAGTTATTATTGGATGTAGATGGAGTTTTCCCCTTTTGTCAGGATGTTAAAAGCACTTTTTGCCATCAGACCAGAGGTCATAGACAAGAAGCTCTACAAGAGCAAAACTATCCTTGTTCAACACCCGCCTGTCATTTATTTTTTCCACAGATATGTCAGGATCAGGATGGATGAGTGATGATACAGCACATCCCAGATCTGTGACTAAGGTATGAAAATCAGCAGTCACAGTCACCTGATTATTGCTGCTGCTGAGTTTTCAGCACTGCAAGGCTAATAAAAACCAGAAATATTTTCCATAAACAAGTAGGTGAATAACTGGACGGAGCCCCACTCGGCCTGATTCTGTGTTTCATAAGACAGGAAATGAAACAATAGTGTGAGGTTCTGATGTGAAAACACTTCTCCAGCACATATCCTATGAGGACTTTTTCTTACTGTGCCTATTCCATGTGTATCAGTGCAGAACAAGTTAATATTTAATGGTAATGATGATATCTAACTGGCCATTTCCTTGTCATGTTTGTGTTATCACAAAAAACTAACCATGTAATGACTATTAAAAGCCCACAGAACTTACATATTTCTTTGGATAACAAATCTTGACGTTATTTTAAATATGAGTATGATAAAAAAAAAAAGGGGATTAAAAAAACCCTGTATGAGTAAAATGCAAAAGGAGGTGCAAAGCAGGTGATAGCAGTTAATTTTTAGCCATGAACTAGTTTTACTAAATGCCCGTCTATGTGCTGCAGCTGCATTAATGTTTAGCCATGCTAGTGGTGTGAATGCAGGGATGAAGACACGGTTCTGTTGACTGGAACGAGTCTTTGGTTCAGACTGAAATATCTCAACCACTAGAGGGATCGTTGTTAGATCTGTCCCCAGAGGATGAGTCCTACTGACTAAACTAATCCCCTGATGTTATTTCTAGTTGCCACCATGATATTCTGGGTCCCCAGAGGATGAATCCTAATGACTCTGGTAATCCCCTGACGTTTTGAACTAGCACCACCATGGTTTTAAGTTAGGTTCAAATACCTCAACAACTACTGAATGGATTGCTGTTAAATTTGCTGCAGATATTCTTGGTTCCCAGAGGACGAACCCTAATGACTCTGGAGATCCCCTCACATTTTTCTCTTGGCTAGCACCATTAGCCTTTTTGTATTTTATTGAAATATCTCAATTATTGGTTGATTTCTATAAAAATCGGTAGTAATTCATGGTCCCCAGAGGGTGATGTGTAATTGGTGACCATCCAATTTTAATCCAGTGCCATCATCATCATACCAGAATTTCAACATAATTTCCCATCAACTTCGGCTGTACTTGGTGTTTAGTGCCAATTACAAACTTTACTAGCGTGTTAGCACACTCCCACTAGCTGCTAAACATGCAACATGTGCGCATATTAGGATGCTGTTAGCATTGAGCTAGGCAGAATATGATCAAGACTGTGCTGCCATTTACACAGAGGAAACTTTGTCCACAGTCTTCTGATTCCTTTCTAAAATCAAATTAGTTAAAAAGACAGTGATCGCTTTTTTTTTGTTTTTTGGGTTCCCCCTTTTGTTTCCACGGCAACAGGGATTACCCATAACAGCAGCTGGTAAAACTCTCTGAGAAAGAGAGAAGTCGTTTTCTGCTCCCACTGTGGAGATCTTCAGGGAGTGTGTCAGACGGGCCGGCCCAGTGGAAAACTTTACTCAGTTTAACAGGCACATTTGAAATGCTCCTCCCTCAGTTATGACTGTCCCAAACACAAGGGGAACTTTAGATAAAGCTTATGAGCAGAAAAACATATATATAACACATATGATCTGTTAGACATAAATTATAAAGACAGATACACTATCATGTGCTCTGTTTTTCTTGCTATAGACAAGACTTTGATCGCAGTAATTAGTGATGTCGAGGAAACATTCTTGGTGGTTGGTTTAGATTGATCCCATATGTGATTCTGGCTTTATGTGGAAGTAACAATGTGGAGCCGTTTTTGGAGGAACTTTGAAACGTTTTGTGTTACAGAACTTCTCCTCACACAGCATACAAGCTGTTCATTCATACTGCTTGCACTGTATTTACACCGCTGTGAAAAGAAATTTAGCAAGTCACTGCCACATAAAGTATTTCCTTTTCCCTCTGCTGTTACAGAGTACCACACAAATCCCAGAGAGACAAAGGACAAACAGTAATTCATCATTCATTGTTGCCCAATCAGGATCAGCCATCCCACACAGCCCAGCAAGTCCCAGCACGGCAAGCAGGGTGTGAGGGGTTAGAGAGAGACGGCTACATAACTCAAACACAGGGTTACTATGATAACATCTTACTGTGTGTTACTGTGTCACTGTTAATAACGATGTGTATCCTCAACCAGTGGGTGGTGGAATGCTGGCACATAAAATACTTATTTCACAGCCAAGGTGTTTCAGTTTGAGTCTGTCTTAAAGGGATAGTTTGGATTTATTGAAGTGGAGTTGTAGGTGCTTATACTAAGTCAACACACCCCCAGTTTGGAGAAGCAGGTATGTAGTGCTGTGGATGGGCGCAGCAGCCAAATGTATTTTAGCCAACTTTAAAATGGGCCCATTAAAAATAATAATAAAGAAAAAGAATCAGTACACTGTTTTGAATAGTTTCACTGCTTTAACTTGGCACCAGACATCCCTGTTTAAGTTTAAGCAAGGGGACCTAAAGTCACTATCTACACTTTCATCAAAGCCACCAGACTCCATTAACAAAACAGTCATTTTATCTATAAAACACAGTGGAGAGGCGTGCACCGCTACTTTGACTGTTTACCCTGTGTGTTAATGTGTGACGTTGGTGTCACAATTATTTTTGGGGTCATTTTCATGCTTTATTTATAGTGCCAAAGAGAGAATGGAGGGGGAAGCATGCAGGAAAGAGACCTCAGGATTCAAACCCAGGTCCTCTTCACAAGGACCGAGCCCTAGTGGTCTGCTCTCTACCAGTGAGCGACTGGGACGCCCCGACTTTGGTGTTTTAAAGGTTAGTTCTGATTCACCAAAGTCACACAATAACACTAACTGATCGAGGCAGCGGTAGATCAGCAAAATAAAATGACTGTTTCTCAAAGGAGTCTGGTGGCTTTGACACAAGCATACAGTGGCTTCAAATCTCCCTGTGTCAACTCGAACAGGGCTGTCTGACAGTAAAACTACTCTAAATATTCCATACAGTTAACCTAATTTTTTGTGTGTGCCTTTTTTCGGCAGCTAAAACACATTTTTCTGCTGTCCCCATCCACAGCAGTACATTGCTTAGCTTCTGAGCCGGTTACTCCTGCCTGCTTCTTCAAACCGGGGGCATACAGACCACCATCCACTGTATGTAATACGCAAACTATGGATAAGTACCTCATACAACCCCACTTCAATAAACCTGAACTACCCCTTTAATGACAGCTCATGTGCTGAATCTGAATAGCTGTATAAAAAACCTGACATCAATACAACTGGGAATAGTCTCACTGAACCAAAGATTTACTTCCCAGAAAATCTTTGTTCAGACAGGAACAAGTTTGCACTGTGTTTTAGGAAGGTGAGGCAGACGTCTTCTCTTTCATCACCGTGATGTATCTGTTGCACAAAAGCCAAAGCTAACAGGGAGCTCAGAGTCAGAGGCTGGGGTTGCACTTACTTATCTTTCCCAATAGTTTCATAGTCTTTCACAATCACATCTATGTAGGAGCTATGGTCCAGCCCGATGCCCTTCAGATCAAACTCCAGCACCTGAAAGAAGACAGTAAACAGACCCTCAGATAGGAAACTCCTGCTGCTGTAATTCTTCTTAACTTTATCAGAAAGCAGCACTTTTCACTGATGCTAAACAGCCACATTGAACTCCTTGACTCATCTGCATCAGTCACATAATCTGTTGACATGGTCCACATACTTTGATAGTCATATGATGATTGTCACAGTATATGTTACCATGTGACATGTAGCGCTGCATTAACAGCCGTTATATCTTTAAATATAGCAATTATTTATGCTTTCCTTAGCAGCAGATCAAAAGTAACTGATTTGATGTCAAAGTAAAACATGGAAGCAGAGATGAAAGTGTTTGTGTGCAACGGAGATTTACCTCATTCCAGACAGGATTCACTTCGCTGTCAATCGATTTTGTTTTCTTCTTCTCATCTGAAAGTGAAATTCATTATTGTGAATATATATATTGACACAAAGAAACTGGAGGACACGTGTAGATCAACCAGCCTATGAAAACACCTGAAATTATTTAACCCACTTGATTTTCTTGCAGGTTAAATTATGCTGTTTTGCATGCTTTGTGAAAAAACTGATATTTGGTGTCAGTGGGCTGCTGCTTCTACCTTTACAGGGAAGAAGCTGCCACACCTGCTACTGATGATGACACGAAAACAGCTGAGAGCAACCAGGGCTGATTGCCAGGAGTATTTCCTCATCATGCAGGAGGGCAATGCCATTCTCGGTCTGTTTTAATTCGGTAGCTGAAGGCTAATACAGTCACAGTTCCTAACTTGTCTTTATTCTGTCTGAATGTGCACTTTATCCCACTGTACAGGTCCAAGCATGGTCCCTACCCAGCTGTCTTTGCATCTGGAAATGCTGTGACATGTTGGAAAAATCTTTAATTATACAATGCACACTGGGTAGATTAGGTTTTGTAACTTTTAAAAGGACTACAATGATACCAAAAGCCTTTTTATTCGTTTTTTTAATTGACTTTTTGGTTTTCTAATTGACATACAAGAAAACAAAATTACTAATGTAACTTTTTTTGGTTGTTGTTGCATGTGCTACATAAAGAAAACTCCATTTGGCGTTATAATAGGCTACTAGATCCAAGTATAATCAATCAGGCAACTTTAAACGTACAAGTTATTTCTCAAAACACACTTTACATCATTCTTTAAAACCAAGTGTTAGGCTAGAAGTGATCTCTTCTTGTACATGACTCATTTAAAACTTTTTAAAGGAGACTTACCTTTAAAAATCACAGAGGTAATTGGATCAGGGCTTCCAACTCTCTTTTTAGGCAGACCTGTAGCCGATTCCACTACAACCCGCAACATGGCAACAGGCAGTTAAAAAAAAGACTAAATCACTGATGTTGAGGAATTAAAAGGAAGAAACGTCTACACAGGACTGTCGTGTTTTGGCATCCTCACTGCCCCATCAGTGAAGCAGACAGGGCTGGGCAGAGGAAGTATGTCTCCAAGTCCCGTTTGAGGGAGCGAGGGGAAATAAGGGCGGATCACGGGGGTGTAATTAGAGAGGGGAGGTTAGTGAGCTGCTGCTGCCACCGTGTGAGTGCAGCTGGGTGCAGATGGCACAAACTACAGAAGAGTTCCGTGATTCTTCATTAAATTCAGAAAAACTGTTCTTGTTTTGGTTAGTGGGTGTAAATGGGTGTTAGCTGTTTGCTATATATGTGTTCATGCTGTCAAAAAAGGGCAACACTTTGCTTTTTGCGCTGCATCTTTGCGCACTGAATTAATGTTTACTGTGGCTCCATGTAGTGGCCGTACGCGATAACTGCATGTATATTTGACCGTCAACACTGGGGCCTTCCAAGCCTTAATGAGTATCTTACTACCGCAAAGAATGAAAGAAATGTCAACCTTTAGCAAAAAATAGGCATTTCCACAGAATATATATACACAATGTGTCCTGTTTATGAACACATTTTACCCTGCATTTCTTTATAGGCAATGAAAGTTGATTTATGTAGCACATTTCAACAACACAATCACAAAAAATCAAATGCTAAAGCGACACATTATAAAATAACATCTAAATACATGTATGAATTATTACAGAGCCAGAAGAATAAAACAGGTAAAATAAGGTTAGAACCTGTTTATATTGGTCTAAAATGACATGTTGTCACACTCTAACCTGCCACTCACCTAATCAGCCTCATCACCTACACCTGTGCTTCCCCCGCAGCTGCACCTCATCCCACTAATCAGCCAGCCTGTATTTAAGCCAATCACCTCCACTCTTTTTTTTTTTCTTTTTGTTTACTGTGGGCAATAAAGTGATTGTGGATCCTGCTCTGTTTGTGCGGCTCCTGGGTCCAACCTATACCTGTGACACACATATCTTTCAAATTGTGTTACTATTTTATACAATAATTGTAATAATAATTACAATTGACAGTCACCCACTGCTGACTGTCAGAATGTAACTAAGTACACACCTCAATACATTTACCCAAGTACTTAAGAACAAACTGGAGGCACTTTTACCTTACTCGAGTATTACATGCTACTTTAAACTCTATTTTATACACAATTTTTTACTTGTGTTATCCCTTTCCTGTCCAGTGGTAAGCAGATATGTTAATTGTAATGTTTGTGACTAACTGAAGGATTGGTGTTTCATTATGTGTTGAGTAAATTGTCCATCTTAAAAATAAACTATGTAAAAGTCTCTTCAATCAGCTGGAAAATGCATCAAGGCAGAGCTGAAAATAGGGCTGTTTTTTCCTCACAGGACAACTAAGCTACAAAGATATGATGGTTTCATAGAACATGATGCATTCCTGTAGATTAAACTGTAAATAAAATGGTTAGAAGGAGCACAACCATAAACATCTACTGCAGAAAATGCAATTTACAAATACATGAAGCAGTAATATTATTTAAAAATCACTTTAAATAAACTTTCTTTTAAAGTTAATTCAGCATTTTTGGATTCAGGGTCTATTCAGGGTTGTGGGCCTTGATGTTGTGGGCCAACTGGTTTAGAACAAACAAACACAGCTGCATAAACGTACTTTGGTCAGAAGATGGCAGTGTAACGTGTTGCTGTAGGCTAATCAAAAAACAAAAACTACCTCAAGTGAGCGTAATAACTTTCATGTGCCTTTTTAATCACATTTTGGTGTTTCCATCAAGCTTTTCTCACGCAAATCTTAAAAACGTACATAGTAATTATTCGATGGAAACACAATGATTGAAGATGACCTTTGACCTCAACCTGAAAACATATGACCTCCTCCACGTTGCATGAGAGCATAAAAACTGTGAAACACCACAAATTGCACATCTGCAGAAGTATTTTATTTCAAACCTGCTACATGTGCATGTGAAACAGGAGGAAACAAACTGTAAGGCAAACACTGGGGGAAAAAAAGCTTTTGATTTGTGACCTGGGGATGCAGATGATACAAAGTTTTTTCATAAATGTTTTCAGTAACATGACCTTCAGTGTCTAAGTTCTCTGCTGCATGTACACACACTTTTAGTTCCCAATAAAAGGATTTGTAAGTTTCTCTTGCAGTTGTGTTAGATTTGAACATCTAACTCTTTTCCACTTCATATGATTGTTGTCAGTGTGCTATATAAATACAGTATATACAGGGATGGATGTGATTTTCATGTTAAATAAATGCTTCGAGCAGAATCACATTGTGTTCTTAGCTTCTTCAGTGCGAACACGGGGTGAAATGTTGAGGCGCGGTTAGGGATGTCACGATACCCAACATTTAGTCGTTCAATACTGGTAAAATGACACGATTCTTAATATCCTATTCTACATTACAGGAAAATATAAAAACAAAACAATAAAGCACGGACTAAGTCCCAAAGTATCAGCTCTCGTGACATGCCTAGGCGCCTCCTTCTGCTTTTTGTTTAAAACTTTCTAGTACCATTTTACACAAATCCTAACAATAAAGAAGTTTACAATATAAGACATTTTATGAACATTACATAACAGCATCATTTCAAAGGGGGAGGGGGTCATATTTGCTCATTAAAAAGCCCCCTGAAAATAGCTTTCATTTACATGATTTTACTGGTTTTTAAATCTGGGTTTTCATGTTCGCTTTTTAAATAGCTGAGCTTAATTGAAACCATCAGTGTTGCTTTTAAATACAGAACCAGTCAAAAGTTTGGACACACCTTCTCATTCAGTGTTTTTTCTTTATTTCTATTCAATCTTCTACAGCGCACCTGTTAACTGAAAACATATTCTGGTTTGTCACGTTTTTTTACTATTATTCTCTCATTGTTTTGTGATGATAATGTTGAAAATAATTAAAACAAGGCAATCAGAGATGGCAGACTTCAACCCACTGATGTCTGTATACTAATCAGTTAGAGTGCAGCTCCCTCTGTTGGCCAGATGGTGTAAATTGAGGCTCGGAAACACAGACAGACAGACAGACAGACACACAGACAGACGCCGCTGCCCAAAACAATACTTCACTCCCACTCCGTGGGGTAAAGTTATAAAGAAAAACACCTGAATGCGAAAGTGTGTCCAAACACATTTTCAAAGGGTTCATTTGCTTGACAGACGTGTATTCGTGAATATCAACACTGAGAAATTAGAACAGAGGAAAATCTCCTCACAAAAGGCAATTAAAGCAAACAAACTGAGATCCTGTGCACCACAGCAGGTGAGTAAGGCAACATTACAAGGTAAGCGGCACATCAACTATATTAAAAATGGAGCATATCCAGGCTTATACGTTTATTTCATGGCACTTTGTATTGGCAACTTTGTGACTTTTTTCAAATCTATCTATCTATACCTATCTAAAAGTGTAACCGAACTACCAAAACCAATCAAAATATCTCACTTTTTGCTCAGCTAGTTTCTGTATTTCTACAGTGAGTTAACACTTGAGATGGGTGATAGCTGCTTCCCCCCCTGAGAATTACTAACAACATACAGTATCTATAGTATTTACACGTATGGCTGCAGTTTCCCTCTATTAAATGAGGAAATCAGCTGATCAAATGACACAAGTAAAAAGGCACAGCAGGTTTCTGAGCCACCAAAAACAACACAAGTAAAACATAAAATAGTTCTGATTTTCTGAAGCAATCTCTTATATCTAAAAACAAATATTCTTCATTCAAGAAATCACTCTCTCACATCCCTTTTTGTCTTATTTTCAAGCCGAGAAAATGTAAACAGTTTGCTTTAAGTAAGCGTACAAAAGTGGTTACAGACACTCATCACAAGTTAGCTAAAAGCATTCACATTTAAAAGACATTCAAGCCCTTTCGAAAGACTTTTACAGCATTTAGCAGGAATCAAAGCAGGAAGTCGACCGCTCGGAAATCAAAATTTGAGCTTGACAAATGTTACCTTGGTTATAAAGTCTGTTGTTAAAACACCGGACCAGCTGAGAATGTGATGGAGGCCGTTAAATTGATAGAGCTTCCTGCATAGCATGGTTGTTTACCAGTTTTAATTTAAAAGGCTTTTTCCACAGTGACATAAACAAGTCAACAAAAATGACCATTTAGGACTCAAGTATTAAAGACAAAATCCTCCCTTTTATCTTCCTTTTCCTTTAAAAGTAGAAACCAGCACTGTTCACAGGCAAAGGTTGCACACCGACCTTTAGAAATATAGGTTATTATCTTTAAAATTCATGGGTTGCCTGATTTAAGTGTCACCGGTGCCATGAAATATCACACGTCACACACACTGGATGCTGTTAACAGACAACTACGAGTCATTTTCGTCAGTGATATTCCAGAGACACACAGAAGGACACTTGTGGTGGCACTTGTTTAAAAAACACCCATACAATCAGTAACGTACAGGTCACATTAACCTCTGATTA
>CAFUXE010000190.1:176209-199532 GCA_903364295.1 Serranus cabrilla | reverse complement strand
GCCCGCCTCACACTCTGGCTGCTGATGTCCTTCCACACACACAACACTTCCAGGTGATTATAGATCCGACAGTCCCTCTGCGTGTTCACTCAGCTCCATGGTGTAATAGTCCAGAGGGCGCCTGAGAGACGAGACAACAATTAACACACAGTCACACGGATGCACAATCAAGACGAAAGCTCTCAGAACTACAAACTGCAACCACACCATGGATGGGGTCTATTCGGAGTCAGCCTATGGGATGTCGGATCATTGCAGAAAAAAAAACACGTTTTCTTTGAATATTAAACTACAGTATGGAGGTTGCTGGCTTAGCTCTGTCAGCAGCACCTCTAAAGCTCCATAATTAACCAGTTTTATACACTGTTAGTGGCCAGTGTGTCCAAAACCTGCATTCTTTTTAATGGCAGAGGGCGAGTTCAGTTATTGCAAAAATAAGTCTGATTGTATAGAAGTCTATGGGAGAATGACCCTACTTCTCACTTGATTTATGATGACAGTAAACATTCTCATCATGGATTAATGATCTCAATCGTTTTTGTCAATACAAGTATAACATATGAATATGTTGCAAATTTCTCATTATACTGTTTATTGTGTAAATATTAATGTTATTATGGCAGCTTCACCACAATATAACACTGTATGGCTGCAGTGGTTCCATGTTATTTCCCTTGACCTTCAACACCTCTGCAGGAAGTAACTTTTCATTTTTCTCCTCTGAGAATTTCAACATGTGCAACCCCAAAAGAAAAAGGCACAAACTGAGTGTGATTTCACTCTGTCGCACCAAAGTCTTTTCTAGAGAAATAATCTGATGATTTGTTACTGTAGGATGGGATATAGAAATTAAATCCTGTTGACGTGGCGTAAAAAGAGGTAGTTGGAAATATCAGCATTCACATCCGCAAGACCAGAGAGAGATAAGAAGAGTGAAATCATAACTCTGCTCACCTCCTCCTGTAGAAATATGTGAACAGAGCAGCTCCCAGTCCCAGCAGCAGGAGCACTGCCACTATCAGCCCTATCTGTAAGCCCAGCGCAGACGCTGGGAGAAAGGAAAATCTAGTTAGACTTCCTGAACAAATTATTACATTTAAACACAACATTGGAATTGAAAACATCCTGACAAAACTTTAAAGAAGTGTTTGTTTCCTCCAGATTCTAAAAGTGGTTGCATTGTGAAAGTGATGCTTCCAGGGAACCAATTTGAACACTGATGGTCTTATTACATTGTCAAATCAAATACTGCTCCTCCATATCTTAAATGACCATATCTTGTGTCTTTTGAAAAATGGTCGCAGTCAGCTCTGGAGACAAATACACTGCACCTCCTGTGAATGCTTCTCAATAAAAGCCACCCCAGTGTGTTGCCATAGAAGGTAATATCTGGTTAGCATTAGCAGAATAAATCTCTATGTAGTATTTTTTTATGGGCACACGGTGGTGTAGTGGTTAGCACTCTTGCCTCGCAGCAACAGGGTCGCCTGTTCGACTCAAACCCAACATGTACGCACTGTACAGTCCTCACTTTATGAAACATCTTGTCCTCAAGAGAAAAACTCCTGCTGTAACTTTGATGTGCTCCCAATGATCTAATGACAATAATTTGCTATTTTTTGTACCAGAGCAACAGATCTCAATACAGCTTGTGTGTAAAAAAAAATCACTATTAGTGTTTTTTTTGTTTTGTTCAGTGTGTTTTAAGACCCCGGGGACTGAGGAGGTTAAGCAAGCTGGAGTTTTACAGCAGACTACTGATCAGTTGATTTAGCTAATTAAAATAATTTTTTAACTGTAACTGATGAAGCAGTGACAGCGAGCTGCATGCACAGACTGTTAATGGAGGCTGCGGGCGTCATGTTGGTGCTGACCTGTGCTTGTGTAGCGGTCTGTGGTTGGAGCAGAGCACACGTCTCCCTGAGCGGATGAAGGACTCGTGTGCGACGTCTGGATGATGAGGGCCTTCTGATGGTCCGACAGCGCCTGGATGTTCCCCCTCACTCGTAACCAGCCGGACACACAGGTAAAGTTGGCCCCTTAAAACACAAAAACACAGACGAATCTTTCATTAACCTGATAGAAAAGTGTTCAGGAGGTGATCTGGCTGGGTAGATGTATTCATTCTGTAATCAGGAAATGGGAGAGCTTATAGGAGTGCTGCAGGATGTGTTAATGCCAAGGCGACACAATGTCCGCTGATAATTAACTTTAATTAATTAACCAGAGCTGTGAGTGATTGCTACTGCAGTGACCCTGAGTGCTGCTACTTTATTTCAAGTGATAGGCCAATTAAATAGTTGGTCAATTAATCGGGTCACTTAGTTCCATTTTTTTATTTTTGTAAGTTGAACATTTTTTGAACATATTTTTTGTTTGAATCTTCCCTGTCAGAAACAATGAGATCCTGCAATCTTCTGATAAATGCTGTTAAGTGCAATAAAACTCTGTTTTTTCATTCATACATTGTTATAATATATTCATATTTTACTTTTTTTTAATCATCTTGTAATATTTGTATATTTCTGCCATTTCCAATGCCTTTTATCATTTTTGTTCTAGAGAGCCAAACATAAGACGGGAGAGAGGAGGGCTCAACAGGTAGTGATTCAGACCAGTTCAGGCCACTGAGTGTCAGGGGTCTGTAATCTTTTCTTTCTCTAAAATCATTTCAACAAATGCATCAATTAATCAACTCATGTCTTGCATCAAAAATCAGCCAGATGCGACAGTTTCAATTCACCTTGAGTGAAAGTCTCACCTTGGAGGTACAAGGCAGAGATGCCACAGTGACACTTCTGCTCCAGGTAGTCGGCCACCTCAGCGACCCTCTTCCCCTGGATTAGACCACTGCAGTCTGGGACACACAGAGACCAGGATGTCAGCTTTCATAAAGGCATATTTACTGTGTTTTTACTATAAGACAAAAAAAGGTTCACTGCTTGTTTTGTCTTTCCGAAATCAATGCACAGTTGAGAATTAAGCTGAGAATTAAGACAGGATGCCTCACCTCCCGCCTGCTCCTGCCAGTCACTGGACAGGGGTCCGAGGCAGAGGTCGATGTGGCTGGAGAAGGCGGGGCTCGGGCAGAGGTTAGTGCGGTGAGGCGTGGGAGAGGAGCTGGTCCAGGAGGAGGGGCTCCTCACCTCGCAGCATGAACACCGGCTGAGTGAGACAGGGCCATCTTCCACTGACCTGCACATGAGACACATGTATATGAACACAAACCCATACAAACCGTGTAGTAAGGATGAAAAAGTAAAAAAAACCCAGACAATTTACATCATTACCATTGGATGAAATTTCTGGACAACGTGTTTTTGGTGGTGATCAAGGTTCAAACATGTAAAAGTACTCAGTTTATTCAGTCTTTACCTGGCAGCTGGAATCACTTGTCTCCCTCTGGTGGTGGACAAAGAGGAGAGCAGCTGCTGGTTTTCACTGAACACGAGAACATCTCTGAGACTGGAGTTGGTCAGAGCAGTGCCAGCTCGACAGACACTGAACAGGTCATAGCACAGGACTACTGCTCCTCGGACCGGCACCGCCGAGCCCTCTGGGAAGGTCTGATCTATGCCAAGAGAAAGGAGGTAAAGTGAGAAATGGTGGGAATGGTTACCAAAAAGAGAGACAATTATCAAGAATGAGGAAGGAAATCTTTGGTTTCACTTCCAGAAGTCATCTCTCCTCCTGCCCTCACCTGCTCCAGTGACATTCCCCACGATGTAAAATCCATCCTGGTCGACAGATCCGGTCAGAGGAAGAGCGATGACCGTCCCACTGCGGCCCTGGTCGAACACGGAGAGCACCAGGCCCCGCAGGTCTGTCCTGGGGGGCCCGTGAAGCTCCACAAAGGCCCTCTGCTGGCTGTGATTAGTCCAGTGCCCGCTGGCCACCTCACTGATGACCACGCCCTCAGGGGCTGGAGGGGGGCGGGGGCAGGTGTTCTCCCTCAGAGGTGTGGGCGGAGCCACCTGGAGAGATTGATGCATTTCAGACATTTATGATTCGAACAGATTTAAAAGTGCCTGTGATACATCCAAAACAACAACAAATATTTAAAGGAATAGTTCAACATTTTGGGAAAGATGCAGCAGATGCGGCTTTTTTGACAGTTGGAGAGATACAGAGTGAAAGGACATGCAGGAAAGGGCTCCGAGCTGGATTCCATAGCCTAAAGTTTATTTTCAGGTTGTTCTTTTTAATGTAGCAATGTGCTGCTTTGCACTTTATTACTACTTATGATTTGAATATCATTAAGCCAGTATATACTTTAGATACAGTTGGCCTAATGTAGTCTATTATGGTGTTTTTGAATTATACACAGTACAGAAATTTGACTTGTACAGTAATTTGAAAGGCGTTTTAAAGAGCCATAGTGCAATAAAAATCAGTAAATAGTGAAGCTGTCCATTTTTTAAATACAGTTTTATATAGACACCAACATTTCTGATGGTGATCACTTTTAGAGTTTTCTTCTGTATTAGATTCTGTGTTTGTTGCTGGTATTTTGTTACCTGCGGGCAGAGCCAGGCCTGCTGTTACTCTCTGTTTCAATCTAATTCTCGGCAAGAAAGTGAATAAGCAAACTTCTTCGAACTATTCTTTAAATGACTGTTATTTGAATTCATTGGACAGGATCGGTTTAATCAGCATTTTTCATCTTTGCTTTCCCCAGTGCTGTGTTTTTGCCCTTTTGTCGGAGCAGAGTTAGGGTGTTTTCAGTTTGTTTAACTGCTCTCTGATTTGTTTTGGTGCTTGATGCGATCCGTTTGGGCAGGTGTGAACACAGTAATCGCACTCGGCGGCGGACCAAAACAATCGCACTGAGACCCTTGAAAGAGGTGGTCTTGGTCTCATCCCAAATGAACTCTGGAGCGGTTCAGCTTTGGTGGGAACGTGATCCGACCCCGATCCGACCCAACGACCAGGTTTACTCTGCAAATGGAAATAAACAGCTCCCGTAGCCAGGTGGGCTTTGCATGCAAACTATCGCAGTAGAAGCAGCGAGCTGGAGAAAGAACTGAGAACATCTTTGCAAAAGTGTGAAGCGACAAGTATTTTTAAGACATTTCTTTGACCTGAATTCAAGACTCTGCTGGTATAGTATTTCCTGGTATATTGCCTAGAAGATTACCACGGTTGTAGTGATGCATTTTGTTCCGTTTTGTTTTTTTAACCGAGGGGAAAATGCTCTCAAGTTCACAAACTTCTTATTCGGACCAGAGCAAACACAACATAGGTGTGAAAACACCCTGTCTCAAGAGGCTGTTTGATTTCAGCGCGCCCTCTGAAAGCCTTCGTATACTCACTGAAAAAGCAGACAGGTCGTAGGGGTAAAGGCCTCTACAGCGGCTGAGGGCCTCATCACCAGGCAGAACCTCTGGATCCTCCAGCAGAGGCAGCTGTCCCGGGGTCAGAGCTTTGCTCAGCTCCTGCGCCTCCTTATCGGATCCCCTCTGCCGGTACACGACTGCGTCCAGCAGCCCTTTGGTGGGGATCCCCCTCTGTGTGGCTGACGGCGGGCCATAAGGGCTGCGATAGAGCGCCACGGCATCTGGTCCGTTCTGGATGGTGTTGGGGGGCAGCCGGAGCGATGGAGCGGGAACCAGCCTGTCGCTGCCCAGCAGGAAGTAGCCCTTAGAGGTGGTGAAGTGTCCACTCAGACTGATCTCCCTGTAGGGTCTGTTGTTGTGCGCACTGAACAGAAGTATCCAGATGCCCTGCAGAGAGACGCGGCGTCCTGATGGGTGCCACAGCTCGATGTACTCGCCGTCCTCCGCGGCGCCGGGTGTGTCGGTGTTCAGCTCGTTGATCAGGAAGTCACTGTTCCCCCAGGGTGGGAGGTGAGGGGGAGAATCTGTCCCTCCTGCTATCACTAAAGCAGAGAGGTGCTGTTAAAGGAATAGTTTCACTTTTTGGTTTGTGTGTGAATTTAACAAACAACATGTTAACTAAAGTGCTTCAGAGATGCTGGCAGGCAGGGAGATTATAGATGACATGCTATCTGTTTTCTCAGTGGCAAATAAGCGTATTTAGCATTGAAACCACTTTGTATCCACAGGGATTTGTAGAGATAACAGAGATGCATGCTGGATACTTAAGCTTGTTTAAAGACATTTTCACAAGTGATGTCTGCACTGTGGAGCACAGTGGAAAGTTACAGTATACTGTAAGGGGTTACAGCAGAATGTGTCAACACCTCACTGAAGTCTGTGTCCTCTGTGAATATATTTAAATATTATATAAACATTCATAGTTCATGTTAAGTGCAATTTATTTTTACATAAAACACCTTGTAATGATTGTAGCTGAAAATGGTCGATGTAAATTCTCATCATCATGTCATCTTTGGCTTGTGCTCCCTCACACCAGGGACACTCTGACTGAAGTGCTGCTGGTTAAAGTTGAACAAACAGCCTTTTGTTTCTCTTCCAAACACTTTTGGCTGACATGGAGGTCTTTATCTGGGTTTAACGTCACATTAGTGAAGATATTTCTCTATCTGCTTGTATTTTGTCTATTTGCATGTGCTTTCTTGATTTGCAGTCAGGGCCACCGTACAGTTTCTGCTGATGAGCGATAAAATGGAAAACTCCCCTGAGGTCAACAAACATGCATGAGGACGCACTTTATTTATTTCTGAGAATTATTCTGTGGTTTCCCAAAGTGGATAAAAAAATCTACTTCTCCATGTTTGCATGCCTGTTCATGCATTCAACAATTAGTCTCCGTGCAGGTGACTCATCCTCATTTTCTCACGGCCACACATTATCCTGCTCTTATTATCAAGTCATTGTCCCGATCCTATGAATACTTCCCTCAAGGCCGTGTAATAAATGAACTGCACAGTGTCTGAATCAGGTGGGATTTCTGCTACTGCCTGTCAATCACACATGCATTATTGCCTCCCTTCCCTACTGCCTGTAAACTGCAGAGAGAAAGCAAAATGCGTGGGATTTCTTTCAGAGTCAAGTACATCTCCTAAGCTGTATCAAACAACATAGAAATAAAGTTAAGCAAGAGTCAGGAAGCGTTCGACACTCACCAATACTGTGTGGGCAGATCTTTGGCCAGGGGCACTGGTTGGGCTGTGCGGGTGTTTGCGGAGCCTCCCAGAAGACACCGGGGTCTCTGGGCCAGGTGGCCACACCACAGCGACTCAGATAGAAGCCTCCTTCTCTCAAACTGACAAAACAATGAAATCATTAACAAACAGTCCTCACAAATTGACCCTTATTTTAAAAGTTACCCTGTTGAAACAGGTGCTGCCTTAATAAAACATAACCGAGCTGTAAAGGGAAGGACTGTGTTCTTCATCCGGTTATAAACATGCAGAACTACAGATAATTAGGATTGTGCGAAAGCATAAAAGTACACAACGGAACAAGCTGCTGTTACCCAACACTGCTTATACAACCACTGAAGCAGGTGGGGTGCAGATAGCTTCAGGATGAAGTTGTTCTAGTTGTAGTACTGCGTAGTCTTTTACATGAAGGGAGATGAACAGTTTGCAGGTTTGTTAGGAGTCCAATAAAATGTTCAAACCTTTACGTTTAATGTGGATTTGGTCAAGTTCAGGAATAAAGGTGACTGCGGAGCCATTTTTTATCATTTTTTAAGCCGTGTGCACGACTCTGTCCTTCACTTTTTTTCTTGTAGGCTGTAGAATTGTCAGACCATACAGTACCAAGCTGCAGTGCATTTCATTATTTTTCCCATCCTGAGTGGGCAAAGTTCGCCCTATTCTGCTTCTGTTTGGCTGGTTCTTGTTGCCTTCCTTGTTTTGGTTGGTGAGGTTTCGGCATGAGATCGGTTAAGGTTAGGGTAAATTATCAGGGTAAGCCAATCAGAAGCAGAGTCAGGCAGGAGTAGGATGGGTCAGCCATGGTCCATACAAGCCACTTCAGGTGAACTTCGGCTGTTCATGGCTGTTTACCACACCACGGCCTGCTAACACGCTAATCTTCAACCTGTTAGCATTGTCACTGTGCTGATGTTAGCATTTCGTGCTTCAGTACAGCCTCACAGAGCTGCTGGCGTGGCTTTTAACCCCCGACTGTTTCCGCTCAATTTTCATCAGCAAGGTGTGAATTAAAACTTGCTGGTCAAATCTGAGTGTTGTTTTGTGGAAATCTATTTCAGTGTCTGAGTCAGTGTGAGTGAGGGCCTGCTTGAAACTACTTCACCACAGTGACGACAAACGCCAAACAGAAAGAAATGCATCAGCAAAGAGGAAAAGCGGTCACAAGCTGACCCTCAGCAGAGGGAACACTTCACTTTTACAACACTTGAAACTCTGTCGGGGTGGTCTGATTTGGAAATTAAAGGGGTGGGATACTGTCATAGTGTCTTGCCTGTTGCTGAGCTGGTAGGGCTCCCTGCCTGGGATGAGAGTCTCTGTGAGGTTGGCACTAGGCTTGTTTCCAGGTCCGGCAAACACAAATGCATCTAGAGGCTGAATCTGGCTCAGTGGACTGCCGGTGGGGAAGTCTGACGCTCTGCCTCTGTAAATAGCCACAGCCCCGGACTCATCTCCTAGGAAGAAAGCATAAGAGGAACAAACAATTTCCAAGAAAACGAAAGTGAGTGAATGAAAGAAAACGGACCAAAAAGCATTGCAGCTCTACGTAGTGTACACATTATAATCTAAAAATCTAGATTACAACAAACCACCGCACACTGACCTTTCATGTAGATCTTGTCTATGTTCGTGGAGATCAACCCGTTCCTAGAGGTGTCAACATTCACGTCCACACTCACGCTGACCGTGTCCGTTCTCCCATCCAACACAACCAGCGCCACAGGACCTGCAGCCGGAGCCTCGGTCAGCTCCACGAAGCCGTCCACCTGCCCTCCGCCCAGCTTCAGCTCAGTGATGACAGGACTGGTTGCTGGGGCGGCCGGCGGGGTGCAGTTATTCCTCTGACCCGGGGAGGGCGAGGACACCTGAAAGCCCCAGCGGTCTTCGGACAGCAGGCACCTCTCAATGGACTCGTCCCCCTCCAGGGATGTTTCATCCTCGATGAAGGCTGGCTCTCCTGGAGTCAGAGTCTCGGCGAGGATCTCCGCGCCTTCAGTTCGACGAGTCATGTACACGACGGCGTCCACCAGCCCGTGGGAAGTGACGTTCATCCTCTCACTGTAGCGAGCAGCAGATGTGTGGTAGAGGACGATGGCGTCTGGGCCGTTTTGGACTGTGTTGGGGGGCAGGAGGATGGCCGGTTTGGGCAGCATGTCCACCGAGCCCACCAGGAAGAACCCCCTGTCATCAGTGCTTTGGCCTTTGAGGTCCAGCACCTTGTACGCTATATTTCCATTTCCATTATAGAACACGAGGGTGTAGCCGTCCAGGGAAGACCTCTGTCCGCTGGTGTGATACAACTCCACAAACTCAGTGGTGTCCAGTCTGGGGTTGTCTGCGTTGATCTCGCTGATGATGAGGCAGGGGTCACCGCTGACTGCCACCACCAGGCAGAGACAGGCCACACTGGCCAAACTGACCTCCATGATTCACAGCTTCTCCAAAATACCGGCACAGAGGAGCTGCAGCAGAAGAAGTAGAATTCCTCAGTAAAATAAATGAACCGAGTGAGTGTTCACACTGTGGTTTATTAAACCAAAGCAATACTGTGGTTTTATATAAAGGGCAACATAACCGAAACACAATATAAGCCACAGAAAAGCACTTGCTGCTGTATCAGAAGCTTGTTCACAACAGAACTGTAATCAAATCTTATGTTTACTACTTCTGAGCCAGACTCCCTGGAGGAGAATCCTCATAATATCATGAATGAGTCTTCTATGAGTCTATTTATTGTTCATGGTGACATTGGGAATGCACGTCTTCTGCATGAGTCATGTAAGGTTGCGAAACACACTTGCAAGCAGATGGAAACTTTGTATTAATCGGTGAAATGCTTTTAGCTGTGAATAAATGGGAACAAGGAGCTGAATTGGCAGATAATGTTAAATAAAGTGGAACTGCGTAGTTAAATAAATGATGCGGTTTACCAATCTCATTTCATCCCTAAATCACTCAGAATCGCTGCAGCTGTAAGGTTAGCTTTTAAAGAAATACTCTCTAAGAAGCTACAATAGTTTGCACGACAGTAACTCTCTTTTGGGACACAAAAAGCGACGTCTTAAGAGGAAGAAAAGTCTAGGGAGTTCAATTCTGCCCTGAAATTATCTCCCATCTCACGACAGTTATTCCGGTCACGGTTAGGCTGCTATGCATGCATCTTTCCGTCGGAAAAAAAGGCTGTCAATCTGCTTTCTATCAGTGCCACACAAGGTCCTAAAAAGCGTCGTGACTTACTGTATTTTCTTGGTCCTTGTCGGCCAGGTGTCGCTTGTTGCTCGGTCGAAACCTCACCAACTGAATGTAAAAACCCGTCGGAAATTATTTTGGTAAAGTTTGTGTTCTGCCCTCCGCCGCTCCCTTCATTCACAAAGCAGCACTTTCTCCCCCCGGACTGTGGGCGGTCAGACTGGCTGAGGGGGATGATGCCTGCCAGGGGAAGCTCTCTCTTTTTCTTTTTTTACACGGCTCAGTACACCATTCAGCCTCCCACAGCTGAAGATAAAACACCAGTAAACCCAGCGAAACGAATAATGAGCCGGGTAAAGTGCTACCTCCAGCCGGTATTTCCAGCCTACACGGACTATCTACACCGGAAAACGTTGGTAATTTCTGTTTAGAGCAAAATATACCACGGTGGCCTTGAGCTCATCTCAAGAAGCCTCGTTAAAGACCTGAAGGGGGCCCCTGACCCCACTTTGTGAATCAGGGGAGCGCGGGTTCAGTGGTAACACTTCAATGACAACCGAAGTCCCGCCCAGCAGCAGGTTATTATAGCTCCTGCTGTTGCAACGCATTTCAGCAACTTTTATTTAATTTTTATGCCTATAAGTAGTATTATTGTCAAAGATGTCGCAGACTATTGTCTCTACTTGCACAAGTAAAAGTAACACTTAAAAATAGTGTCAGACAGATATTGGATTTTTGATACTGATTTCAGAGGGAGAAAATTAATCAATAACCAATGTGGTGGCCAATATAGTAAAATACATATATTTTTAGCTGGAATGAAGTGAAACCTTTTTCATGTAGATTGTGCTCCAGTTTTCACCACTCTGCAAATGCACCCAGAGAGCTACTTTCTCAAACATACAACTTTATTAGCTATTTAATACTGTTACACATTATTATACAGTATACAAACATGGTCAGCCAATTCTATAAAACAACAAGAAACAGGAAAATAAAGAATAAATAGGAAAAAAATGTTTCAGTTTTAGTCAATTGCTGTATTTTATGTATTTGAAATAAATAATAAGGAAAGTAATCCCACCAAGCAACATTTTCTGCATTATATATTGTGTAAAAAAAGTTTTCATAACTATGCTAACATCATAGCATATAATGGATAGCAATTTGCACTGATACCAATTGCCCGATATGTCTGTCAGACTCTGCAACACTTTTTTACAGAGCATAAGATGCAGAAAATAGGTCATTAGTTAATAATAACGTAGCCTAAGAGTAAGTATCCTTTAAGATAAACTGCTAATATACAGACAGATATTTTAATGATCATTATTGTCATTAGAGATTCACCCAAATAACAGCACTAATGTCAGAGTACCCTCACTGCAGATCCTAGAGGAACCTCACTGCTTGTGAATATTAGAGTGATTTAGAGCATGTTAAGCTCTGCCTTAGCAGCTATTTAAACAGCAATATCAGCTCACTAATTAGTTTGCTTGCTCCTTTTCATTTGCTCAGGGCAACTTACACATTTTCCTGGAGGAGGATTAATATCTTGAGCACCTTGATTTATGCCTCCCTTGAGAATCTGAAGAATGTGTAACAAATGTTTCAATATGTTGCTGCACTTCACTTGAAGAAAAAAAGTCACCCAAACACTACAAGGTTACTGAGAGACTTTTTTTCAGCATTATTTCACCAGGAGTGGAAGGAGTATACAGATATTTTTATTTAAGTGAAATTAATACCCAAAGCATTTAGAGTAAAGGTCAGCAGAGTTAGTTTTAACTGCCTTATACAATGAAGTTACAATATAGTCGAGGGTTTCCCAAAGAGGTAATCTAACCTGATCTTTTATGTTGATTTTCAGTGAAATATTGGATGATTTATTCTCTCTGGGAGTCATTTAAATAAAAAACAAATCAATCTAAAAATTTCAGGGAGGAAAGTTCCATTACTAACTTATAGACACCTGAGATATGACAATGGAGGCGAACTAGAACAGCCGCTGGTTCAATCTTTAGCACATTGAATTAACATGCGATTTCCATATGTTTTTGTTTTTTTAATGAACCTTAACTTGCAAAGTGTAGAGGAGAATAAAGTAGAATATTTCCCTCTGAAATAGAAGTATTTTGTAGCATGAAATGGAAACCCCCTAGTACCTAGAAGGTGTATCTGAGCAAGCACGTGCACAGGGGGTGGCTGCCCCTTTGACCCTCACCCTTAATATCAAAAGTTTTTTATTTCTTTCTTTATTTCCTTTTTATTTTTTAAACGGCACGTCCACTGCCCTTTTTCAGAAAGATATTTCACAAATAATAACAATAATTTAGCTTTAAATAAAATGACCCGGCTGCCGTTAGTCCAACGATGACGTCATTTGATGACCGGAAGGTGAAAGGTCATCATTTGACGTGCCCTCCGTTATGCTAACGTTTTCAGCTGTAACCCGGGACGACGCTAACGCAGCACAAGATTTAACGCTTAATGGTGAGTTTCATTTGTGTGACTGATTGTTTTTATAGTCATAAGTTTAATATTGGTCCTGTCACGATGACGGTAACTTGTGTGTGAGTATTAACTGTTTGCTGCCGTGTTGAAATTAGTAAGTTATTAGCATTTGTTGGTCGTTCAGTCACCTGTTGGTGGTGAATGAGTCTGAGCAGGTTTGATAGTAGCTCTGAGGACTTTTGTCATCCTGGATTCACTTTGCAGTTGTGTAATAAGACCATATACGGATACCAAGTATTGACTGTTGGGTTTTTATGCGTTACATTAAAACAAAATCATGCTAATCTGGAGCTGACCTGTCTCACTTTGCTTCTAAACCTCGTCACTCATAAAAGGAGCATTTAGTTTTAGAGGTAATCTGGCTCTGATGAAAGGCCAGATGTTCCCAGTCTGGCCCATGTGGTTTAAATGGACCAGAACCACTTTTGAAAACACAAATAATCCCATAAATTCTTTACAAATCCCTAAAACAACCAGAACATCAACTTTCCAGTTGTTGTCAAATGTAACTATTATATTCTAACTATATCAAACTTTATTTTCCTGTAATCTTTTTTTTATATATTTGACCAAAGATAATGTAGTCTCCTGATGCAGTTCTAAGTGTCATGTTGCCACTGGACCAAGACCTCTTATTATATCAAATAAGTTTTAAAATGTTGATCATGTGCCCCTTTAACGTTGAGTCGCTGCCTCTCTGAAGATCTCTGTACTTAACTACGGGACAAACCCAAACTAACAAAAACCACAAATCAGGCTTCAGGGACGTCATTGTACTGTATTGCTCAGTCAGTAGACTCAAGGTTTCATTTCTTCTCTGTGTGGGGCCAATAACAAAGCATATTGCCACATGGGCAGTCTGTGGTTAGGGAGTTTACAGTATGATGAAAGTGCATTAAGTCAGATTTTCCAGATTTTCAGCAAACTAACTACATTTAGCTTTATTGAGGAACAAAATTAGACTATGAATAAATCTTTACATACATCTTTAAAACAAGTCTGAGTCATTCTCACTGCGAAATAAGTTGTTTGAATAGTGTGTTTATATTCAGCTGGCAGATACATTGATGTAATATTGACAGAGCCCTGGGTTTGAGTTGTCACGAAACTTTATTACAGCTTCAATGTTTTTTCCCCTCTTGCTCTAAAAAAAAAAAAAGCTTAACCACAAGTGCTGCAATTTTCTTAATTTGTTTGACCGTCTGCATTACTTGTGCTGTCTAAATGTCTTCTAAAAGATATATCTCCAGATGGCACTTGGTCAAAAGAAATATGTGTGTTTTTATCTTGAGCTCAGGGTTACAGAGTCTGTTGTGAGGAGTTAGGTCAGAATAAACTTTTAGTGATTATTCAAATATTATCAGCAGCTGTAGTTTATTCAGATGTGTTAATGAGAACATGCTGATACATAATCATCTGTTCAGCACACACACAGTGAAAGACAAAGTTCCTCTCATGTGTATAAAAAAAACTTAAAGGGAACTGACAGTCTTCTTGGACCTTCATGTGGATGAATAAGCATAATTGTCCATCAGAGGTTATTTATAGCACCTACTTCTAATAAGGATAAGATTGTGTTAACTGTGGCAGATTTTTAAATGGATTTTGAAGATTGTACTGATTATTTAACCACCAGGATTTGTCTGTGAAAGAGATATTTATGTGACTTAATTTGAGCCCAGATCATAAACAGATGTCCATATTATTCTATCACAACCTGCCTTAATGACAACGTCAACTGATTATTTCCTCTTTTAGTTTTCATTCACTCCTTACTTGATCTTGCAAGTCAAACCGTTTCATGTAATGTTGCAGTGTTTAATGTTTCCATATCTTTGTATCTTCTTGTAGGTGGATGTCTCAGAACCAGCCCATATTTTCACACTTAGGCCTGCATACTGCTCTTTACTTGAGATGAGTCACTCTATCATACACTGTATTAAGGAAGTGAGAAGATAGGTGAGAAAAAATATGTTTAAAGTGCTGAAAAAGGGGAATAGTATGAGCTTACACAATGTACTTGCTAAAAGGAAGTAGATGTTGTTTTGCGTATTGCAAATTAGAAATGTCACAATTAATGTGCATGATATTCTCCAAGATAAATGTCTTATTATTTCTAACAGTCTAAACTAACTCTGATCTAATCTACATTGTTTTTCAAGCTTTTGTAATGCAACCAACTTTAAAATTTTTAATGACTTCAATGCTTCTTATGGCCACTAGATGGCCCTGTAAGCATGGCATATATCTGATGCATTGTGAGCTTGTGACCAGAATTAAACTGTCAGCTGGGGAAAAATAAGCAGAAATGCCTTTAATAAGTGTAGCTCCCTGAGGTGAAACTGTTTTTAGGTGATTCTGCCTGTACAGGAAGCTCTTTCTCTGATATCCTGGTGTGTGTGTGTGTGTGTGTGGTGCTGTTTGACGTGCCCGGGTACATTTTGACACAGAGAAAAGGTCAGTTGAAATGTTAATGATGCACACAATTTCGTTTATGGTGTGTGCATGAAGCCGGTGCTGCACTACGGGCCACGCTTGAAATTCTCAATTGAATTTCTGTCAAACGGCTGCTCACTTTTCAAGAGTCAACAACCTCGTCGACAAGGTACATCTAACTCATCTGGCTGGTTTGTTTTGATGACTCACTACTTCGATGTCATTGCATCTGATTCATCGCTTGGGGTGGAGAAATTCTCTTCCGTGGAGATGATATGGAAAGATGCTGTGCTCAGTGTAACATGGAGATCAAATTAATGAATTTTAAGAGGCTCCTCCGTCCACCGGAGTCATTTGAAAGTCAATCGGAGGTTTATTTAATTCTTTAGGTAACTGAGGATTTAAAGAATCTCCCTTGACAGGCTGTCCATTAACAAAACTTTATGATGCTGATTCAGTGAAATACATAAAATAAAGTAATTTAATCTCAGAAATGTACATAGCATAGGAGTTTATGATCATCCTCAACAAACCCTGGACAGACTGTTTTCTTTGGTTTAGTGTATCAAGCCGCTCGGAGCAATCCGAATCTGCATGCCAGCGGTGCAAAAATACAGCCGGATGCATGTTTTTATCTCAGACGAATTTGCTGTCATGTCGCTTTTTTGAGCGTGACAGCGATTGGATGTGAGTGTTGAGTCATTTTGTTGGAAGTGTAGACAGGCAGCATCATCCCTGACTCAATCATCAGATGAATTTCAGCTGCAGCGGTAGCCGGCTTGGGAGGATATTTACACCCACCGGGAGTATATGGGACTAAATTCTAGATGAATCAAATACTGGAGCAGGAGCGGTCAAAAAAAAAACACAGAAAATCCTGCCCCGTTCTCTGCATGGAAGACCACCTGCAGTCTAATATCTGGGTTTATTACACTGCACTGCTGTAATATATTTCCACTAACACTGGAGCATGAAGTTCTGCTTGGATGGAGATTGATTAACCTGGCGGAAATTTGTATACCAGAATACCAACCATTGTTGTCATGTTAAGACTTTTCTGCTAGATTTATATTTGAACAACAACATATCTCCTTTATGGGCTGATTGTACTTTTTTTCCCTTCACTATCGGCCTGATACTGATTATCATATCTGTGCATCGCTAGTTTACAACCCCATGAAATTACTTTGTCCTGTTGGATTTGCAAAGCATCAGGCATGCGCTATGGGCTGAATATCCTTGAATATTTGGATAATTTAACACATGCAAGTCAAACGTTTTTTTGCTTCATGCACCACTGAGGCAAATTCATAGGAATGAATGGTCTCCAATGCATGCATCCTTGGATAAATAGGCGGCAACCAGGTCTGACTAGTGCCAATAACGCAGGACAGACTGGCTGATGGTCGCCGTTGGCCTGGTTGTTACGACCTTCAGAGAAATCTCTAGAATATCACCAAACTTGGTGCCAACTTGCTGCATCGGATGACCTTGGCCTCAACAGCCTAGCACGACGTTTCTGATGTCATCAATGGCCTTTTGTACGATCTTTTGTTCATCCTCTATATAAATACGCATTGCCCTATCTGTAGCTGTCTCACACCAAAAAATTGCTCTGCACGCTGCTGACCCTAAAAGCTTCCCTGGTGTGCCTCAAGCTAATTTTTCACCTCATTAGCCTGAACAGACATAAAAAAACTGGGACACTGTGAGGACAAAGCAGGTTTGTGTATATGCACCGCAGGAAAGCACGGGACAATGCAGTGGAGAGGGAGAGTGTTTGTACACTACAGTTCTCCAAAGGCGTAATGACAGTGAAGTATGTGATAAGAAAGGGCTGCCGTGTGGCTGTGCAGAGGTTTTCCCACCTATGTTGGTCGATATGTGATCGGGCGCACGTGCAGGGTCCAACCAGGAGGTGAGGGCAGGGTTTGACGTTGATAAATAACGGGGTAGGTCCCCCCCCCTTCTCTCTCCACCCTTCCTTCCTCTCTGTCTTGCAGGCACAGAGGAAGCTTTCTACCGCTTCAGCTCAAGAAAGCACCCAAAGAACCTCATCAGCATTCAACATGCATCAGCAGCTCACTGCATCCAATCACGTGCGCTTACCATACAGAGTTTATGTTTGTGTGTGTGTGTGTGTGATTGAGGGAGACAGGCAGAGACAGGCAGGGAGAATCCCTTTGTGTTCACCGTGAATCCCCAAGGTCGTGTACAGGCGCTCGCGAACAGATCGGACACAGGCGCCAAGTGTGAGGCGGTAGATGATGTTACAGCTCTACGTGCGGGATTAGGACCCCGCACGGTACATTTAGGTTAATGGCAGCAAAGCCAATGTGCTCGTGGGTGACCAGATGTGTGCTGGATTATTGATCTAAAGTGGTGCTTCATCTCCTTCCTCATCACCAGCAGGAAAAAAAANNNTGAGCTTGTTTTCATATTAACTTTCCCCAGTGAATATTCCCACTTAATCTGAACTGGTTAACATCTGAGAGCGGATGAGAGGTGCGAGAGCCGGAGCTCGGCCACAAGTCGATTTCTCCGGGAGATTGCAGTCATGTTTGATACCCAGTTCCCATGGCAACCGGCGACGGTGGTGTACCTGACCTACATATGTGCTGTATGTACACAAACACGCTCTAACCATCTGTTACTGACGCTGCGTAGAGCCGCTTGTGGGGGCTTTGTGTGGCTCTTAAATGAGCCTGATGAGGGACGGCAAGAACAAACAGTGGAGCCGCTTTCAACGTTTTTCTGAGAAGCTGTCAATGAGTTGAGTCAACAACGGCTGGAAGTCACACCGACACACGCTGTGTGTGCAGTGGACGCTGAGG
Source organism: Serranus cabrilla (assembly GCA_903364295.1). Lineage (NCBI taxonomy): Eukaryota > Metazoa > Chordata > Actinopteri > Perciformes > Serranidae > Serranus > Serranus cabrilla. Next base: position 181,475 of record CAFUXE010000190.1, on the reverse strand, counting down.
GTATTATTACGGATGTGTTGACATATAATTTAAAACAGGGTGGCAGTACTTGCATTTCTTAAAGTGCTACAAATGATATACATTAAAAAAAATGATTGAACTCAACCGGCCATTTGAATCAATCCGTAGTTTGACAGCTAACTGCAGTGGTGGAAAGTAACTACATACATTAACTCACAAACTGGAATTTAGTACTTAAAAACTTTTACCCCACTACATTTAAAAGGTAAATCTTTTTGCTCCATTACATTTATATGCCAATATTATACTGAACTAGTTACTATAGGTAATCTAAGGATAAATGATGATGTAGGAATGCCATCGTTAATTAAGCAATGTTAACGACTTGTCGATTTCTCATGAATTTCCCCATCAGGAGCTTGTGTGAGTGTGAATCTCTTCATTTTCTGGACTAAAAAGAATGACTTATATGAGACCTCCGGCATGGATGTAAAACGTTCCTGTACTTCATGAAACTATATGTTTAAAATAACTTGCGGACCTTGTGCCTCCTTTCTCCTTTTCTCTGCATTTTCTCTCCTTTACAAGTCCTTCTCTCTCTCCTGGGTGCGCTGGAGATCCAAAATAGCTGTTACCTCTCCTCTTCGTCTTGCTCTTTTCCACTCCCCCCGCCATCCATGTTTCATCGATTCTGCCTAGACAGGGCAGGGGACAGTGTTCCCCTGTGGGGCATTCTGGGTAATAAATCTAATTCCTGTCTACATGTGGAGGCTCATGGGAAGGGTTCTGGCCCACTTTTCACCTGGACAAATATATCCACAAAATGGAGGAAAGTGGGACGAAAAAGTAGCATAGAGGTGCACCTGAATACGTGTGTTTGCTAAAAGCCAAATAGTTATTTTATCCCAAATAGAGCAGTGAACAGCTGGACAGTAATGTTTCTTTACTGAAGTCAATTCCACATCATCAATGCCACCTTTCATGTTCCAATTAGGATCATGTTCACATATTAAAACTGGATGTTATTTCAAACTAGTATATGTTAAATTCAAACAATTTTCAATTTAAAGCCATTAACGCTAATGTCAATGTTGCAGCTTATTCTGATTTTTGTAAAGTTTTGTAAAAGTTATATGTTTCAACCATTTGTCCAAGCTTACTCTTTTAACAGTGTAACCATAACTTTGGGCCATTTCAACCATTTTCCCATTACTTTATTAAATTGTTTAACCATTACTTTGAGCTTTTTCAACCATTTTTAGGTAAGGATTTAAACCATTTAACCATTAATTAGACTTATTTTAACAATTTCCCCAGTACTTTAGTTAACTACTTTCACTATTTAATCATTACTTTGGGCTATTTCAACCATTTCCTCATTCCTAACTATCTTAGCCGTTAACTGTTACTTCAGTTAACTATTTTAACAATTTAACCATTAGCTTGAGTTATTTTGACTATTTTCCTATGAATTTAGTTACCGGTTTCAACAATTTAACCAATACTTTCAGCTATTTAAACCATTTGTCCAAATCTCTCAGGTTTCTATTTCAACAATTTGTCTGTTGCCTTCAGCAACATTATCTCTGTTTATTCACTGTCTGTTCATTTATCCATTATTTTTAGCTTACTGTTAAGCCTTCTCTGTTTGCCTGCTAATTAGGTTTCACACCTCTAAATGGCAAATATGTCCAGGTGTCAGCGCTGATTCAATATGTGGAAATGTTTTTCAAATCAAACTGTTCTTCAGATGTACCCTGGGGCACAAATACCCCGGGGCTGGGGGTGTTTAAAACGTGTTTCTCTTCGGCATCAGTTTATAATAATCCCATTATTTTCTGTTTAGAATCGCTGAATAAACCTGAATGTTGACATGAGGAGGATATAATCAGTTTGGCTCCTTCTTTTCGCTTGCAGCCTAATCAAGGATCTCCTTACACACTGCGGTTTTACTGACTGTTATAAATGAATGCAGCAGTTATACTATATGTCTTCTAGCCTGATAAAATCTTATCAGATATATAACTCCATGAATAATGAAAGGTTTCAATAGTGGCAGGTCAAATGCCAGGACCAGAATGTGAAATTATGACTCACTTCATTGAAAAATACTCTGTTCTCTATTCTTTTTCGTCTTCTTAGACCTCTTTCACCTCTCATTCCTCTTCATCATTGAGACGAGTCTGCTGGGACAAAACACATGAAGACACGGGGTTGAGATCAACATCTATTATCAGTTGTTGTACCGCAGAATAAAGTCACACAATGATCGTCTTTTGAGAAAACCAGGACTATTTGTGCAGCACCTGCATGATCACAGTGCTGCACGTGGAAAGCCAGAGATGAAAGTGCACTTTGGGGCAGTAAAGTGAAATGGCCTTGTCACTTTCAGTCGTGTAAAAGTGGAGTATGATACGCAGCACCAACTGTCCACGGCGAGAGCAACATGCATCCTGTTTTCCACAGCAGGTTGCACTCAATTATCTGCAAAGCACAGCAGCTGCAAGTACAACAGTCTGCATTTGTTTACAGAGGGCTAACTCTCTGAATCAAGGCTAAGACAAGAGAGGACAAGCTGAAAGAAATGAGGTCCAAGTGCGTGATCATAGAGCGATTCTTCCAGTGGGGAATAAGCCATTTATGTGTCTGCAAATCAAACAACATGTCAGCGCTTTGAACAGGGCTTCATACTAAGGACACATGCTGAGTCTCTTGCAAGTCCGAGCGACAGTATTTTTCTGGCTTCCAGCTATAATTGCACATCTTCACCTTTGCTATCGTTCTTCCAGGAACTGGTTTCATATCATGCGCACTGCAGCCACATGAGGTACCGGGAATCTTTCTGCCTGAATGCGTCACAATAATTAAAAATGGAATTTATAGTCTGGAGAGCAACCATTTCTGAGGGTTCATTAATTTTTAATGGTTTTCCAGAATGAGAATGGGGGGTATTATGTAAGATAATACATCACACTTTGGTCGTCACGCAGCACAAACAGTATTCACTGTGTCAGGGAGTCCACTTTGAGATATATGGACAGCTGTTTATACAGTGTGATTTATAACTGAAGAACAGAGATTTCTGCCATGTCCCCTTTTTTTAAAAGAACTGCTGGGTACAAATCCTCCCATGTTTTCATTTTAGCCACAGTTCATTTCCTCCCAGCTGCCCACAGGAGACCGTTTCTGCTGGCACAAAGTCCACAGACACAGCACCACGTGCTGATACTATGTATGAGCAGAAGCTACCACAATTAGCCTGGAAAGCCTTCTCTCTCCCCAAAGTGCCTTTTTTTTTCATTCTTTCATCTCTCCGTTTGCAACATGAGCGAAATATTTTTGACTGCCTCACTAGTGATGAATACCTCAGGAAAAAAAAAGCAGACAAGCTTCTTTTGTAGGGAGCCCTTTGTGTTTATACCCTGCGCTGAAGGCGAGCTGGTTGACTTGGCACCCGGATTAATCACGTCGGAATGTCTGCTTTCATTTAGTAGCTTTTCCTCCGCGCCTAGTCACATTGTTTTTCCCACAGTTGTCATTGTTTTCATCCAGAGACATTTTGACAGTCGAGGAGATGTGCAACCGCACTTGAAAGTACAATGTGATTAGTAGGTATCAATGGCTTGGAGTGCGTTTCTTCAAAAAAGAAGAAGTTGTTTTTCTTTATTGGAAGAAATTGGAGAAATAGCCACAATTGTCAAACACATATATACATTCACACACAGGCTGCTACGGAGAGAATTAGTATTTCTTTATCCCTTTAAAGTGCGTCCTCGTTTGTTATGGAAAAAATCCTGTTGGACCTCTCTCGCCTCCTGCCATAATTACTTTCTGAACATGAAGAGGAAGCTTTTGTTTCGCAGCACTGTGCGCACCAACAGCACATGCAATCCTCTCACACAGTTCATCCTTTTAAAACCTTTGCAAGGACACAAACTCGGCATGTACGCAAGGACATCGTTTCAGGAGGGAGCGGGGTGGAGGCATGAGGGCTCACATGAAACAGAATGGCCTTCAGCAGATCAGTGTGAGGTCAGAGGAGATAATGGCTGCTGCAGAGTGGACAATACCAAACTACTCAGGATAGAATACACAACAAGTGACAAGAAACAGTCATCCATATGCAGCACATCCGCACCATAGACTGTATAAAAGAGTGGACGAGACGTCTCCACCTCCTCCCACTGAACGACATTAGCTGGGATTCAATTAAAGTCAAAGCGAAATTAAAGAAAATCTGAATTAGGGAAGTTTCTATCAACTAGGAAACAACTCGGTACAAAGTAGTATCGAAAAATGCGCCTGTCAAACTGATCTTTTTGAACTCACTTCCCAGATCAAGAAAAAAATGAAATCGAGTAATGCTCCATTTGATTGGTCCACCACCGCAATATCAACGGTTAGTCTGTGGTTTAGTTTAGCATTAATTAGCAAGTTAGCACCCAACTCAGTCACATTTGTCAATGCTTTGTTCAGCGGTTAAATTACACAGCCCAAATAATTCTTCATTGTACAAGTTTGTACAGTTATTAAATCAATATTTTAACACGTAAAAATCCACTGCAAGTCAATTATGACGTTACAGCCCCATTTTTCATCAAATAACTAACCACCAGGCGAAGGTTTGGGTTTAACGGTACTTTCCTGGACAGCACACATCCTGTTTCTCCTATGTTAACATTGCATTGCACGTTTTCTTTTCGGGCAAATAAACCTTTCTTGATGCATTTACATTTGTTAGTATGCATTAACAGCTGAAGCAATTTTTCTGAACATTTTCAACAAATGATACTTTAAAATTGATTGGCAAAAATGGCCATCGCAGAAACTCCACTACAATATGTGTCCTGTCTTTTCCTGCAAGCATGAATGAAGTATCTACAGTGCTGAGGAGAATACTAAGTGTTATTAAGTAATTATTCATTGATTTGATAGAGAACAGTGTTGTGATCTCCGAAAAAGCTGCATATTATAAAACTATGACTCATAACAAACATAGACTGCAAAGGTTCGGTTCTATTTCAGTATCTTCAATCACCCACGGCCACAAACGTGTCTTTTCCACATAGAAACCTGGAGGTTAGGCTGCTGTTACTTCAGCCAGACTCTTGCTCCCGGGGCTTCAGGCTGTCAGCAGAAATGAATCGATTGTTAAGTCTGACTGTAGCGCTCCGATGACAGGAGTCCTGATTGGTCACCACCCTGGGAGTATTGTTCACAGCTGCAGCTAACGTCGGCCGCCGCCGGCTGTGCTGAGAAACGATCAAAGGAGATTTAAGAATGGTAAAGGTTGCTTCTTCCATGC
>CAFUXE010000190.1:89647-147856 GCA_903364295.1 Serranus cabrilla | reverse complement strand
GTGTCTCTATGTAGTCATTTTGTTACTTTTTTGGTCACTTTGTATCTCTTTGTAGTCGTTTTGTTTCTTTTTTGGTCGCTTTGTGTCTCTTTGTAGTCATTTGTGTCTTTGTTAATCATTTGTATTATCAATGTTGCAGCAGTTCAGAAATGTCGATATTCAGCGCATCTCTGTTATTTCATACATACGTACAATGCCAATATTTTGCTCTGGTCACACTATTAAAACAGGGATAACGAACAGAGATTTGAAGCAGCTCACCCTGTGTCCGGTGTGCCACCAGGTCCACTTTCCCGTACGTGCCCTTCCCCAGCTCGCGGATGTGCTCATACTGTTTGGCTACATCTGCTGCCGACAGAGAGGTGATGGCCAGGGCCTGCATGTCCTCCACAGGAACACCTCCGCAGTAGCCCATCTTGGACGTCGGGGAGCCGCCACCGCTCCCGACCCGTCCCGGGCCAGATGGAGAAAGAGACAGGCTCGCCTTGACGCTGTGGGGCAGACTAAACGGAGAGGAAAAAACACAGAGAAATTTTATGCATGAATGTGTTTATGACAGAATGCTCTTGAGTATCAGTATATTTGCTGGCGCACATCCATGTATTGTTGTCTGTACATTGTGTCCCTACGGGTGGTTAAATCAGGAAGGCTTTAACCGACCTTCATTTCCATACAATCAATTCAGTGAAGGCATCAACAGGGGAAGTGCTTTCAGTAAATGATTGGACTTCCTGCTGTCCCTCTAGATCACGCCAGCCAGCTTTTAGATACGGCCGGTCTCAGACAGCACTTACTGGCAGACAGCTATGGGAAAATCAATATGGCCAGGTAGAAGGACTAAGAAATGGAAACAAATAGAGATGGCTGACAGCTCCAAGGTATACGCAGGCTGCTAAGGCCTGCCACAAATCATCTGTGACCACTCTGAGCTACCTTACATTAGTAGTCCTTGGAGTAATTTATTCTGGTCCTTATTTACAATTTCACAGAAAGAAGGCACATTCAAATAAATAAATAAATAACATGAGGGCATTAAATTAAAAGGAAAACAGAACAATGCTGACCGAAAAAAAGATGCAGGCTGAAGCTTGTTTTACCTGCAAACCTAACAGGAAAGCCGTTCACTTCTAGGTTTATAGAAAACAAAACAAAAACAAAGATCCAAAGTATTAATAAAAGGTTATATTCATAGTGCAATTTCATGATGTTTTTGTGGTAGCAGCACTCAAACCAAGGACCACAATGGAAATAAGTGTAAGACTTTGTTGTGTTCCTTTTCATGACACCCCTGTGACATTACAAAGCAGATGTAATTGTAATCTTTTCCAGTTACTGATGAAAAAAATGTGAATAAATTAAAGTTACCAATCAAAGTGTTGGTAATTAACATGGGTTTAGATCTAATAATGTTATTTGCGTTTTATATGTATAACATAGCATTTATTCTGTTGTTCTTTCCACTGTGTCAGTGTTGCTTTGTGAAAACAGGTTGCTTAGTTTAGCCTGGAAAACACATTTGGTTTGCACAGCAGTTGCTCCCCAGTTTGTATTTCGGTCAAATTGCTGAAGCTGAAAGAAAAAATAGTGCTACAGAAAAGTTATTGCTGATTTTCAGAAGTGCCAAGTTTTGAAATAGGTCAAACTGATCCTAGGAGGGAAAATACAGCTGCTTTAATTGCAAGCTCAGATGGAGTCTGACACACTAAATGTGCCAACTGAAAACAAATTAAAAATCAGAGCTGAGTGACAGTGCAGGTGAGCTTCTGTTACAGTGATTGAGTGAACGATAAAACTATTAAACAAACTGCACAAGATGGACCTTTTAGGGAAATGAAGTGCGGCACACTAATGATCTTACCCGTTGTCTCTATTCAACCCCCCTCGTTACACACACGATCAAATGTAATCATCCAATCATGCACAGCACGCACACACACGCTCTCTAATAGGCATCAAATCAGCACAAACAATTTTGCTGATGGCCTTTTTCATCCATCATTCAAAGGCAACTGCTTTGCTCTTTGTTCTTGTCTCCCTGCAGCCTGTTTCTGCTCAAACGAGAGCATCATAAATGTATCCATGTCGACTGACAGGTGCATCATGGGGAGGGGGGCCTGAATTCATGCATGGTAGCTAATGTACAGTTGATGAAAACACAGCACAGGAGGTTCGTTCTGAAGGCGCTGAGGTTCCTCGGCTATCTTGTGGGAAGAGAGTGATAAATATAGCTATTAGACAGCGAAAACTAAAATAGGAAGCGACCGTTTGCAGCTTCGTGTTCTTGGCTCATCACTCTTTGTCGAAGAAGAAAACACTGCAAATAGAAAGTGCCCGGCATGTATCCTTGTAGATAACACTTGCTTCTTGATTTTATCATAAGCATGCTTATATAAGAGGCTATGAATATTGTAGCCTACTCATTCTGAGCGTGCCCACTGTATAGCCTCCAGCGAGTCAACACAAGTGTTGATCATTATCCAGATCAGTGTGTTGTCCAGGTTTGGTGATTAAACATTCAAACCGGACAGACAGACAGACATTTCCTCTGACCGCCCGCCCTGCATGGCCCCACGGTCTCCATCAGCAGCAGAAGAGGGAAAGGGAGCGCTTGTTTACTTGCACTCTTCCCAGTCAGCTCCACCACGGGCAGAATGTGCAGCACTCCAGCATGGATCTTAATCACATTACTCAGCTCCCACAAAGACAAACCCCGCAGAATGCTTTGCACTCATTTCCCTTTGCAGAACTGGATTAAGAGTCCTGAAATGTGATGAGTGGTTAGGAGACGGTGCGATGACGCTGTGAACCAGAAACTGCAGTGTAGTGCCCCGGAGGTGTGGGGATGAAATTATGTGTCTCTGGGAGATGATTGTGTGTGTGTGAGTGTTTTGTGAGAGGGGGGTGTGTGTGTATCAGTCGCACAGTGACACTCTATCAAAGGCCCTTTGTGTTCCCACCTTTGAGAGGGAGCAGCTGTGAGCCTCGGCACGACTCAGCATTCGTGCTCGACCACAGCCACATGCCCCACTGATCTCCCATGCTGCCCTCTGCTCCTCTGCTGTCCTCTCAGGCGGCTAAAGACAAGGTAACAGCAACGCGCTCCACATGCAGATGAACATTTGGCTTGAGGCACACTTTAGTGTCTGTGGGTTTTTGTGCCAGTCCTACTCATTGTCAATCATCTGTAAGCCTTTCGCAAACAGATCCCTGGTTTGCTCACACATTCATCCACTGTCAGTGTTGGACCTTGTATATTCAATATTTGTGATGAAAAATCCTCTTTTAGTGTTTGAAAACTGTCAATAATAAAAAAAATAAATAAAAAAAAGCACAGTCTGTAACAAGGACAGCCTGTTTTTTCTTTTCAAATTCCTAAAAAGTGGAGGTATGAGTTTTTCACCCAGCAGCAACAATCTGTTTTCCGGATACTAATTTACCCTCAAAAACAGATTGGCAAATCTCTCTCCATTTAGCAATTACTCAGACAGAGCTGAGTGCATCTGCAGAATAACCCTCTTAAAAAACAGGTTGTTTCCAGAAAAAGGCAAAACATCCCGTTTCACGTCCTGATAATCACAGCGCGGGTCTGGAAACCTGTTGTGGCTGACTCCGCGTGGCACACAAGAGATTAAACTGCAGAGGCAGTTGACCTTTTCCACCATAAACGCCTAGCTGGAGATGGGAACAGAGATGTGTCCTGTGATGCTGCTCATCTCTCTTGTCACAGACTTTCTCTTAGCAGCCTCAGGATGTGACATGTACCTTGTCCGGTGTGTTATTAGCCTCTGAACTCTGAGGGTTACACTTGGAGGTTTTGGTCTTCCTGTGGACTCTGGGGTTGGCACTGCTGCTGTTGCTTAGTCTATCCATCACTTAGATATCTCAACTACTAGTGGATAGAAATATTTAGCTGTTGGATACTACTGGAAATTTTGTGCCAATATTATTTATTTTCAAAGAATGAATCCTACTGACTTTAATGATCCCAATCTGAAGCTCACATTTGTGGTTTTGAGTGAAATGTCCCAAGATTTATTTGATTGGTTGCCATAAAATATGTTAACATACATTCATGTCCTCATAGTTTTCAGAAAAAATAACCCAGGTGATCCCTCAACCTTTCCTCAGTCCAAAAACATGAGTTTTTGAAGCTAATGTCATAAGCTTTAGCTGTACCGTATTATTAGTGCTAGTTAGCAAACGCCAGCATGCATGTGTTGTTATCAATTGATATTCCTAACAATAGCTAACATGGCTAATTTGGGCAGAGCTTGTGCTGCTAACATCCATCTAGTTTTCCTGATTTATTTTACAGGAACTCAGTCAACGTCAGGGACTTCTTTCCTATCACCAAAACCTGACTTTTGAGGAATATTGGACACAGCATTACATGTATATCTGCTTGTCATTAAGAGCATGTTAGCATGTTTAGCATTTAGCTCAGAGCCTCGCAAAGACCCTAACATGGCTGTAGCTTAATGCTCCATGTTCAAGGTTGTCTTTAATAACAGCGACTAACAGGAGTTCAATTAATAACACAGGAAGTCGCGCTTGCAGGTGGACGAATATCTTTGGTAGCCTACTCTCATGTGACACTCATCAGGGACATTAATTGTGTATTCAGCGCCGCAGGTCTTCCGGTGTAAACCATGAGTGATACAGTTGCAATGAACTGTGACATGACATTGATGAGCACATTAAGACTTCAGAGAGGTGAGATTCAAACATGAATACAGATTCACATACAGGAGAGCAGCTTAATTGGAGTGGAAAACATGAACATGTGGGCAATTAATTTGATGTTGCACCTTTCTTCCTCTGACACGTTTGACACATATGTACACAAAACATATATCACACAGTGTTTGCCTTTTTTGTCCGGTTTCCTAGACTCCTCTCCTCTTTCTCTCTTGTCAGTTCCAGAAAATGTAAACAAGGGACTAATGAAAGAAATAAATAGATTGCAGAGGCTGCCTCACGTCGCTACCTCTCTCCCTTACTAATGGACTAGTTGCTTTGCTCTCGGCAGAAGAGTCATTATGGGTGAAGACTGATCTCCTGTGTCCAATTTACTGTCAAAATGCCCAACGTGCCTTGCTTCTGGGTCAAAGTGAAAACTCTGAGTGAAATACGATGTGACTGATGTGGTTTCTCTCACTGGCAGAGAAAACAACTGCATGCATGGACACACAGATGTATTTTTGTCCGTCCCTCTCCTTGTTGTCTCAGTAAAAACAAACGACTCTGATCCTTAGCAATCTGTCATTCGATCAAAAACCAAATGGGCTCCATGTGACAGCCAGTCGTGTTCAGGACAGTCTGTTCCTCACCCAGGCGTGAAAAACTGAATCACCTTCCTTACACAAAACATCAGAGGCAGTGAGTCGGAGGGTTTAGTGCCCACGTCAACACACGGCTGAAGAAACCTCCTGCTGTGCTGTGATAGGTGAACCAGCAGCCTAGGCCACGGGCTCTCACTTTGACAAATCACCTGTTCTCAGCTTAGCCCAGGTGTCCGTATGGAGGATCCCTGCTGGGACAGAGTGCTGTGTAACCTATCAATGACTTGTCGCACCTCTACTCTCATTCCTCGCTACTGTATGCCACATGCTGGCGGCCATTGGCCTCTGATTGGGATGACATTACCCCGGGATGGAAGAAACCAAGGCTGAATGGATCCAAACGATGACCGAGAGTGGAGATTAGCTTCAGGAGGGGAAGGACACTCGCCTATAGTACTGCATTCAAATTATTTCTTACAAAAAGAAAACATTATCCCAATTTGTCGTTTGTACAGTAATTTATTACAACCCATATTTATGTTTGTAGTTACTGGCGCCCTCTAGTGGCCCTATTAATTATGAACAACACGAGGGCAGAAGTGACGTTAAGGAGTGTAAAAGCAAAGGGGCAAGCAACGATACGGAGTATAAATAGTAACAAGGTCCTTCAAAATTAGCCTTTGCTTTAATGGAAACACGACAAGTAAGAGTGGATAAAAAGTTTCCAATGAGACACAAATACCTGTCTCCTGGGTCAAAGACCTGCTTTTAATGCGTTCGCAGTCTGTATGCTACATTAACACACCCAATTTCCAGGGACAGCGACAAAACTCATCCAAAACTGCATTCATTTTGTCGGAATAACTGCAAACTGTTCATGAAAAAAAGCCTGTAGACCATCACAGAAACAATGGGGACCAAACTAAGACAAAAACAACACCCTACTGTAGAGTAAATCAATATTGTAGTTTGGGATTAAGGCTTTGGGATTATAGAAACTGTCGAACATTTGATTTAAAATGCCATCATAAAGAAAGTCATCATCACTCACATTGTAATTATGTCCTGCTAAAAAGCAGGGAAATATCACTGCAATGGGCTACCCAGGGAACATACTGTACTGCACCTCACCCCCACTCTCTCACAATCCAGTAGCCTCAAATTCCAAAAGGGAGGCTTCATGTGACAAGAGAGAGGGGGAGAGAGAGAGAGGGAGAGAGAGGGGAGGATTGGGGAAATCCAGTGAGACTGAATTGAAGCATCCCTTCCTTTGTACCACATGCTGTAGCCTGCATCCCTTTGATGTCAAATACATGTGAAATGTGACTCTATTATGAGCTCGGAAAATGGGGTCTAAAAGGGGGCGTGTCCAAATGATGTAAGAGCATCGCTAAGGAGGACACTGCTTCTTCTTTTTAGACCATTTCGCCCTCCACTTCAAACTCACACAATATGGTGATTTGCAACCCCACTCATATACAATAGCCTCTAACCACAATCAATGCACTAATGGTGATTGCTGAGGCTGCAATTAACTTGCTCTCTCTCTCTCTTTCTCTCTCTTTCTCTCTCTGTATTAAATTCAAATTCAAGCATGCTCTAATTACACGACTGGATATTAGTCATTGCTGCAAAAGCAAGCATAGGACACAATGTGAAAAACAAGACAATTAAAAACAAGGACATACTGAACATAACCGAATAATAAAATGTGTTAATAGCTATAATAAGGAAAATGGGACAACGTAAAACACAGTAAACACATACATGAAGTATACCTATTCGCACCCCCCACACACGTCCATGTACACAGCATTTGTTCTGATTGAAAGGGGTATCATTACACAGCTGTTTCCTCACTAAGATAATAGCATGTTAGGATGTAATGTGCAGATATAATGTCTTTATTCCCACCCAGCAGGGCACATGCAAGAGAGTAAATGTCCTCTATATGTCCTAATTGGCAGTGTTACTGTTCTCTGAGCAGTTTTCTATGGCAGCTAACCTGAGTCTAAACTGATTAAATGTGTTGTTTCAATGCCATTTGCCAGCAAAACTGTGTATTACTTGTGCATTTTTTCAAGTTTTGTTGCTACGCGAGGGGCAGCGATGGGTTTAGCTGGTGCTTATGTGCCGGCTGTTGGATTTGGTCATTGTCTGGGATCTGCTGTTTGCATATGAAGCTGCTTTTTCTTTTCTGTGTTTGCAGCAGATGCCCTCCTACTTAGGCCGTATTTGGGCTCTGGGATGGAGTCCCAGGATGTTTTTTTGATTAATTCAAGGTAGGAATTTCAAGAAAGATCCACTTTCATTACGATCCGAGGTTTATAAGCATGTCTGCTCTGTAAAGATGTGTTTGTTTTGCGATTACTGATGTTGAATGTGCAGCATTTGGGGCACTAATACCTGCTCCAGGTAATTCTGTTTGCTTCTGGGATAAACTCCTCCTTTAAAGGTCCCAGCCCACTGCTGCTGCTCATCCCGACCAAAACAATGCTTGTGACAAAAGCAAACCTGTGTGTATTCGCTGCTGTTGCCTTTCATTTAGAGTCCATTACCAGCCTCCGGGCTTTGCTTTTACAGGCTCGGCTCTATCAAGTCAGCTGCTCATTTAAATGCATTAGCCGGCATTAACAATGAGATATCACCTGTCTGCCCTGGACAAAGTATAAAAGGGCCATTAAAAAAAAAGAAGTGGATTCCCCCGGATGCCCTCGCATCCATCTAGCACAGACTGAATCATGATAGCAGAAACAAATAGGTGCAGGTTTCACCAGCAATGTGGGTGAACATAAGATTTAAGTACCAGCTCAGCCATTAACTCTAGTTAGAGTTAATCATAGCCCAAAGCTGTGGTGCTGTAGCTTATAACTGGTGCTTTATTATAGAGTGGGCAGTAGGTGTTATTATTCATATGCTGTCTATGAGAATGAGTCAAAGTTCAGCAGAATTATGAAAACAATTGAAATCCAATTCTCTAAGAAGCATGATGCTAAATAATAACAATATAAATCAGGATATAACTCACATTTTTCAACCCTTATTTTGGGGTTTTCTTTGTTTATTTCTTTGCATATAAGACTGACCCGGTTCATGCACCTCAGGGTGCATCTAGGTGTTACTCGCTCACCTGCTGGCGACCTGTCTCTCTCCTCCATGGTCCTGCATCCGCTCGGCGAGCAGAGCCTCTGCGCTCCGCCAAGGGTCTGCAGGAAACCGATGAATGGATCTCCTCGTTTGAAGGGGAAGTTATCGATTAGGTATAGGTGCGTAAAAAAAACAAAAACACAAGCCTTGCAGTTTCACAGCTGACAAAAAGCTCTGTTGAGATCTCGTTGTTCTTGAAGATGATTCCTGTCCTGTTTCTGCAAAATCTGCTCTTCAGTTTGTGACTTTCCTCGGAGGCGGATTAAATCAAAGCATCATCTGAGGCTTGGAGGCTGAGATGAGGACACAGGCTGGGATCCCTCCTCTGAGCGCCCACCATCTCAACCTGCCAAGCAGCGGGAGGAGGGTGCGTGTTTATCTTCCGCTCCTCCAGTGGTCCGCATGACCCACTTCAGCACCACACACACACTGAGGCGAACCCATTCACTCACTCACATCCACGCAAGGGGGGACTCAGCAAAAACCTCTGCCTTCTGCAGCATGCATGGACCAATCTACATGTTCCCACTCTCTCTGAACTCAGCTCTGCGTCTTCTCACTGTCCGGCTGTTTTGTCCGTCGGTCCAGCGGGACTCAGGGGAGGGGGGTGTTGCTCTCAGATCTTGCTCCTCTGCTGGTCCTACCAGCCAGCTCCCTCATTGTTCACCGTCTCCACCCTCTGGCTAAACTAATACGCTCACGTGTCCCGGGTCCTAGCGCCTGGATGCTCCCATCCAACCGTCCAACCTCGACGCGTCCACGAGCTTTTTTACTTTTGATTCATGCTTTGAAGGAACAAGCTGCTCCACTCTTGCATAATTCAACAGCTTATGGCCTCAAGTACTTCACGCGGTGACTTTGCCAACTGTCCTTATTAGGTAACAGCGAGGCAAGACTTTCAATTAATTCAGTGCCCTGGCAGCTCCCCTTTACTGTACATGTTTAACAACAGGCTTCCTGCCAGACATGTTTGCCAAGCAGAACAGATTGGACTGAGAAAACAGCATCGACATAACAGGGATAACCTTAATGAATCAGCATCAAAGATCAGATGGGTTTATGGGCTCATGAAGATCCTTAGAAATGGGTTTTGTGTTGCTTTCTTCCAGTGGTGGGATGTAACAAAGTTTGGTGTCACGTTCATTAGATCTGGCTCCCTCGAGCGGTGTTACCCAGCCTTTTTGAGTCACGACCCCCCCAAGAATAATCATGTTTGTGTTTGCACCCCCGGCACTGCAAAGTTGAGTAATCAGCTGTTTCTACCTGCCTCCCTCTGCTGATTTTGAGTGGGACCAAGAACCCACAGCTGCCAACATTTCATTTCAGTAGAGCTGAAAAGCCACTTTACTAATGGTTAATGTTCTGAACATACCAACGGTTTTCACGGCTCTTGGTGTGTGATACTGACACACACTGAAGCCCTTTGTTTTGGTTTTGGACGTGTCTGGACTTCCCACTCTTTATATACATAATGGCTTTTCAAAATAAACTTCTGGGTTCAGAGGAAATCATTCACTTTAGTCAGTAAAACCACTTAGTTAAGGTTAGAGCAAAAACACAGGATTGGGCTGCTGTTTCAAGCCGCAATATTTACGCCTCTGTGACGTTTTGTGTGCAATGTGAACGCACCAGAGGCGTGATGGGTATCATCAGAAACACGCCTCTCACTTTGACTCCAACAGAAATTCTGTCATGTTCAGCAAAATGCAGAACAACTTTGCTTGAGTGTAAAACCTCTACAAAGAGAAACGGCACTATTGACAGTTCATTCAACATCACTGTTGAATTCACCAATGCCGCCGCTTATTGTGCACATACTGTAATGCCACTGTGTTACATGGCACTACTTTCTCCTTACAGTACGTTTGTGAAAATGCAGTATGAAAAGGGCTTCAGACTCTTGGATTCACAAGCGACACAAACCCTGTTGTTCTGGGTCAAAGTCCAGGGTTTGTTTCATCCATCCTCCACCTCTCATTTATCCTATTGCTGTGGATGAGTTGACATTACAATGCTTCTCATACACATGCAAAGGGCCTGGTGCATTGGTATTTTATGAGTCATGGGTGAGACTGGGCTGACATTACTAGAAAGTAAAATTTGCATTTTGGAACAACTCGGTCCAGCGCTAGGTATGAAGGGAAATGTGGGCCAAAAAAGATATGAGTGCTTTCTTGCATATTTATATTTGCAACCTATTTGTATTCCTTTCATATTTTTTTTGGCTTCATTTCCTGCAGGCCCATGCAGGCTATATGAGGAGTGATAATCTGTTTTCAAGCAGCAGTATCAGGAAGCTAGAGAGAATGAAGCCTCTTTTTTAAAAAATGTCAGTACAGGGGAATATGATCTTGCTGTTTCCTGAAACAAAATAATTTGACCCGGGGTGTTTTTTATCCTTGGGTGGATATTAAATTGCTGCATCTTCAGCACCTCTTTGAGATATTGAGGTGTTTCACACACACACACAGAGTTAGGCCAGGCAGCAGGGCGAAGAGTTTCCTCCTCTGGGTCATCTTGGGAACGGAGGCGCCATAAATCACAGTGAAGGTCAAGCACTGTGGGCCGACAGCAGAGAGCACGGAGGGTCAAACACGCCGGGGGGACACACCTCCGAGCTGTGAACAAATAGAGCATGGGCTGCTCCTCCCTCTCCGACACCAGACTCACGGCCTAGTTTTCACTTTTTAATGTGTCACCTCAAGTTTTTCATGTCTTGTTGCAAGGGGGTGGCCTTGTTTTTCCACTGTTCTCAAATTTATCTTCATGCGGAGTTTACTTTGTGTCCCAGCTGTCCTATAAACTGCAATGTCATAGGGGAGGGAAATGTACACATGGTCTCAAGATCAGAGTGGTGTCTTAAAACTTAACCCCATTCCACTTTAAACAGAGGAGGGAACATGTGCAGTGACATACTGGTAGGCAGCGTGGATAAAAGGGTAAGAACTGAATTTAAAATGATGTTGCTGGCATACAAAGCTCTACAGCTTGCAGCCCTCACACCTCCAGGCATCGGTGTGACCCGCAGAGCCCCTGTCTGTCTCTACCTTTAACTCTCTTCACTCTGTCGCTTTCACTCTTTCAGTCTCACCTGGCTCCCCAAACAAAGAATGACTTTCCTGCAGCAAAGTCAGATTCAAAAACATAAAAAGCAACACACAGATCCATCATCTACTCGCACTGAATTCTCTCTTTCTCGGTTGTTTTCAGGCCATTTTTATTCCTCAGTGTAGCTATATGCAACAAATGTGAGTGCAATTTAGAGATGAACTTCGTTTTAACCATGGATAGATTATTGAACCAGCCTGCGCCCCATCGGCCCAGAGGCACCCCTGGTCTAGAACCTGCAAATTGTCATGCAAAGAGTACCAAACACAAAGAAAGCAAAATGACAACAATAATGAGACATAAAAAGACTATAAAGAGACACAAAATGACCATAAAAGACCCAAACTTCTACAAACACACACAAAGCTGCATTTCAATCTCTGTTGTTTCATAATCTGCTGATGGGTTTAACGTTGCTTTTTTGGATGTGTTGGATGTATCACAGTTATTTTTTTAAAAAGTGCTAATTAATATGTACACAATAGAAAGAGCCCCTGAGCTTACAACATCTACATCTCAGAATTAATTTTTTTCATTCCCGATTTCATTTTTTTTTTTTAAATACATGGAGAAAAGCTATCCACAATTGAATTTCACTTGAGTATGACAAATTCAACTTTAAAAAATACTCTTATTTTTTATTCAGGCTTAGGGTCCAGAATAAGAAAAAAAAAAAAACAAGACAAAAAGAGAAAAAAAATTCTCCATTGTAATACATGAAATGAGTTTCATACTAGCAACAATAAAAAAAAAGTGACATGACAATAACGATGATTTATTGCTTGTTTTGGTGTACGTTTCAGTTGGAACTACAATTCCCGTGATGCCACTGGGCTCTATGCTCCTCGCGGTTGGTTAGTAATGGATGATGACGTTAAAAACATGCGCCCGTAACCTTGTGCTACAGGAGTTTGCCAATTCAGCTGTAGAAACCGCATTAAATCCATTTTAATGGTATATTTTGCTCTCAGCGTTCCTCGGGAGTCATGAGCAGATATATTTTACCCGTTTCTGTTTTTGGAACAGTGTTTGGAGCTGCTGTTTTACTCAAGTGAGTATTAATATGACATGAGGCCAGTGTATCATGATGTAACTGTATATTTTACTCTGTGTCACATCTGCTACTGAAACTAATACGCGTTATTATTATTATATAATGATTTATTGTTCTTATTAGTTGATTTATTAGTTATTCTCGAGGTGTTGTACGTCTAAATGTAAAAGTTAGGTGTTTGTTCAAATATTGCTCTTGTTTTACTGGATTACAGATAGCCAAAACATGCCAAGTTTTTGAGTGACTAGTATATTTTCTTTCCATATTGAAAGCATTAGCTATTACTTTACATTGCAGTAAAACAACCCCACAAGTACAGCCTTCTAGAGGGATATACACAGGCAGTTTTTATTACATGGTGAACGTATCAGATTGAACACAATGCAAAAGAGTTCATAACATTCTGCTTTCTCATTTACAGTTAATAAGGCTAGTGTGTGTGTTTTTTTTAATTTAATTTATTTGTTTTCATGTCTTACTTAATGGGTCAGAATAGTGTGAACAGTTCACTTCAATTCAACTCCATAACTAAATACTTTTGGTGAAGGCCATGTCCAAAACTTTAAGACCGAATTCAGGTTAAAGCACAAAGAAAATACCAAAAGCAATCTGAATTTGCACATGTGTGGTGTGTGTCAGTTTGACAAACATACATATACAATATTTACAAAAGTTATAAACACAAAGCTGAAATAATGAAGGCTTGGCTAATCAGTAAAGTGGGACACACTTTATAGCCCGTACACAGTCACAGTCAGCCCACACAGGTGTTTTCATCTGTCGCTGATTAGACCTAGAGACTTCATAGTTTGGCATCATGTAATTAAGAGCATAGCTCCACCTTTAATTAAGGCTGGGGATCAATTTAAAAATGACGATACCAGGACCAATAGTTGTACCTATAATATAATACCGATACCAATAGGGTATCTCAATTAATACCTTTTCTTTTTTTTTTTACCTTAATTGTAATTTTTATTACATGCTGAACTGCCAGCTTCTAATAAACCATATTAACTTCACAGCACTGCAGACTGTATGTGATGAAGCTGCTGGAGTAGCGGACCAATCACATGCCTACAGTGATTGGCTGCTAGCAAAACCATAAAAATTTTAATTTCTTTTTACTAGATTTGGATGTAAAAAGGAGCAGATGCGGGTGTCATTTCGACTCAGATGCCACTTGTACTGGGTTATTTCAGTTAGACTATTGGACGGCCTGTCAAAGACAAATGCGTATCTAGTGGCATTGTCTTATATGTTTTCCACAGTTATGAAAACTTTTTTTCACAAGTGATGCAGAAATGATCTTCATTCTTTATTTGAATCATAAGAAATTGACTGTTACTGAGCAATACTGATGTTTATTTAGCTATTTATTTGATTCATTATTTATTGTCTATTTCTAGAAATGTCTGACAATGTAATTTATGTATACAATTGTATGTATAATACTGTTAAATAATCTTTAATGAATTACTTCTTTTTTTTTTTTAAAGAAAGCAGCCTGCCCAGATCCTTTGCATAGTCATATCAATACAAATTTGATGCAAACTTCTCATAAAAACAGGTCTATTTTCCTACTAGCTGAAATATATCAGCCGCCATATTGATAATATTTTAATCTGTGAATTTTCCCCCTTTAAAATCAGTATTGTTCTTACAAATCCCACAACAGTTTGGCTCTAATTTTAGTTGATACTTTGAAGGAATAATGTTCCAATAAACATCCCTCCCTTTATTACCTCAGTTCATGTTGTGATTTAGTACTGCATATTCCCAAGCAAATTAAATTGTATTTTTTAATACATTTGCACAAAGCAGTTCACACACATTAAGGCTGAAGCTTTTTGGGGCCCCTGGAGTTCTGGGGCTGTGTGGCTTTGCCCATTTGGTAATTTAGTCTTGAGTAGAGTAATGCTTATTAAGAGGTTACTTAAGGATAAACAGTGGTGTTAAACTGTAACAGGAGCTCTCTAACATGCAGCTAAAAATCTTCCTGAACAAGTTAATATGGCTGATTAATGGGTGAATTGAGGTTTGAGGGCTGTAATATAATGCACACAGGCTGATTAAATACAATTATTTGTGGCACAAGTAAGATAAATGGAGTTCAGGTCCAGTTCAGAGCCAAGCAAGGGAGACAGATCTGACAAATGTGTTGTATTAGATTAAGAGAAAGCCCAACGGCTGCTTTCAATGGTGAAATAAGTAGGAGGGTTGCTTGAATAGGATGGCACTGAACTTTAATTCTTCCCACAGGAACCATGTGACTGGAGGTCGGTGTACCAGTAAGGCGTCTATTAATGGGAAGACTGTGGTTATAACAGGAGCCAACACAGGCATCGGGAAAGAGACCGCCCGAGAGCTCGCCAAGAGAGGTGTGAAGAAAATATGACTCTAATTTGGTGCAAAAAGACACAATGTATAAACTCTTCTGTGGTTATTGTGCTCTCAATGACACGCTCCTTTTTCCTGTTTTCCGGCACCTTCAGGAGGTCGGATCATCATGGGATGTCGTGATATGGAGAAGTGTGAGGAGGCTGCAAAGGAGATAAGAGGGAAGACCCTGAACGCTCAGGTTTACGCGTGTCACCTCGACCTGGCCTCCGTGAAATCCATTCGAGTGTTTGTGGAGGGAATCAAACAAAGTGAGAAAACTAAACATGTCACGGCCACTTCTCCAGTTATGTTTTCAATAAAAAAAATAAGAAAAGAAGTGCGCTCAGTAACAGCTTCTTAAGGAGAGACACGACAGGGGAAAACTTAGAAATGTCACCATGAAACTTCCCCAGTTTGTTACTTATATTGCGACAATATTTTCTTGCATTTAAAGTTTTCTGAAATGTTTAAGTATGCTAATGAGGTGTTAACTCATTAAATATGTGTACATTTGCATATATTTTCAGGACATAGAAAGCTAATTTTGATTTTTTTTTTTTATATATATGAGATTCAAAGTTTTTTAAAGAACAACATTGGAAATCTACTTCTATTATTTCATAAATCAGAGAAATACTGTCAAAAACCATCGGAACAAAATTATTATATAAATCAGGGTATGGATGATATAGAGACAAACCCCTCTGGAAAAACCTTAAGAATATATTTAAGGAAAAAACTACTAAGTTTGGTATCTGTAAGTGAGATTTATGTCTCATTTAGAGAAAACGGCCTTTAAAGGTTTTTATACATTCTTAATGGAAATTACTATTGGAAGACAAAACATTTAATTAATTGCAACAACAATATATAACATGTAAAACACATAATATTGTTCAGCTTTCTAATGTTGCCTGGGATACTTTTTTGTGAATTTAGGAGAAATCTACAAAACATCTTAAAATATAGCCCTAAATGTTTGTTTTGGATGTTTTCTTTCCACTATTCTGAAAGAAGACATAGAAGAAAAAGATCTAAAAACCTGAAAATTGACTAGTGCATGAAAAAAGCTATGTTTTGTCAGAAGTGTCTTGCCTTAAATATTGTATTTACTGTCTTGTAGAGGAGCAGCGTGTGGATGTGCTTATAAACAATGCCGGGGTGATGAGATGTCCAGCAGGAAAGACAGAAGATGGCTTCGACATGCAGTTTGGAGTTAACCACTTGGGTAAATAATCCCAAAACAAATGAATGACGGCTGTTTCTCTCATAATCGCCACATTCAAGTGAATTCTTCCGAAGTCCGTCACTACCTGATCCTGATAGTTTCATCCTTCCTGCAGGCCACTTCTTGTTGACAAATCTTCTGCTGGATAAGTTGAAAGAGTCCGCCCCCAGCAGAGTGATCAACCTGGCCTCGCTCGCCCACCTCGTTGGAAAGATTGACTTCGAGGACTTGAACTGGGAGAAGAAGAAGTTTGATACCAAGCAGGCGTACTGTCAGAGCAAGCTTGCCAACGTTCTGTTCACCAGAGAGCTCGCCAAGCGATTACAAGGCAAGTCTACTGGCTGCTGCATATGTGGGCATGTGTGGGAGGGAGTACGGCCTATGTTCTTGTTTGTAATTGGCCATTGGATATGTATTTTTAAACAATGTTGTTCGTGTAACAGGCACGGGAGTCACGGTGAACGCTGTGCACCCAGGCGTTGTTGCCACGGAGCTCGGGAGGCACACGGGTCTGCACCAATCACAGTTCTCGAGCTCGGTGCTCAGTGAGTATCCTGCTTCCTTATTGGATCCTGAATTTAGAGAAATCAATAAATGCTTACCTAATGCATATGCAGCAATTAGCTCGGTGAACTTTCTATTCTTATCGACTCGGCCTGTATAAATAAACATAAACTGAATGCGTTATGAAAAGTTTCCCACCCACGATATTTCAACTTTCCAACTCTGAAAACAGAACTGAACTGAGCAGAATAAGAACAGAAAACATAAAAAGAAACATGTATTATTTTCTTGCTTTTTTTTTTAGCACTGGTGGAGGAAGTATTCATATCCTTTACCTGAGTGAAAGAACCAGTGGATGTACTGCGTGAATATATTTTATCAATGGTGCTTAAGTAACATAAGTTTCAAAAGTAAAAGTACTTAATGGAGACATTTATACACCGTTAGTACGTGTGTTTTTATCCATAATAATATATTGTCATTTAAACACGTTGTATTTGAAATCTTAATGTGTAAAGACATTTATATATGTAGATGGCAAACATTGTAGTGGATAAACAGTAGTTAAGTTTGAGTATCTGTGGAGTGAAATACTTTAGTAAAGTACCTCAAATTTTTACATTGTTTTGCTTCATACATTCGAAGGTTGCAGTATAAGAGTAAACAATACTTAAACTGAAATTGAAACAAAACCTGTGAAATCAAAGAACATTTGTGCTTCCAATATGTTTGCTGACAAACCTTTTGTTAAGCAATGAGTATTTTCTAACTACACACACTACAGTATGTGGTATTAAAACCCTCCACTGTGGGGAGAGATGTGTTTGTTATTGAGATCATTTGCAGTTAATGAAGATAACAACAATCCACAATACAACATGTGCCAGATTTTGATACACAACATAACGTGTGCACAGTGTTTCATTCCGTCATGTAACTCAGACAGCATGAATCAATAAGTCTTTGATTTGAGACCTTTCTGAAAGGCTCTAAATAAAACTTAAAATGTGGTTTTCCTGCTGAGTTTAAACCATCAAACTTCCCGTTCAGGTCCCTTTTTCTCCCTGTTGGTGAAGAGCCCAGAGCTGGGGGCTCAGCCCAGCGTCTACCTGGCAGTGTCCGAGGAGATGGAGGGGGTGACGGGAAGATACTATGATGTGATGACAGAAAAGGAACCGGCGCCACAGGCCCTGGATGAGGAGGCGGCTCGCAGGCTGTGGGAGGTCAGCAGCAGGATGGTGGGTCTGGACGAGGAAGGACAATCTGGCGAGCCGAACCCACCGACAGAAATCCAGAGCAAAGCGGCACAGACTGTCCCAGGGCAGAGACATGGACAGAGCCCAGGAGCAGCTGCCGGTGCTGTGGGGCTGTAGGCCTGCTCTGGCCTCTGGGCAGGCAGCAGATAATGGCCCTTTATGGCTTGAGCCGTGCCAGGCTTATTGGAACAATTAACTGTCGGAGTCTTTGAGTCTGGTTGTCTGTGTAAAGGCAGTGTTTTGTACACACCTTTGTGTTCCTGCATCAGGGGAGCTTCTTTGAAACATGCTTAAAAAGCGGCCTTTGACAATGGACTCTGACTCTTTGTTTACAAGAGAATATATACCAATTCAAAGGGGGAAAAAGCACTTTTATTCCCTTACATATAAAAAGTTGAATACATAAACACTCAAGGAATAATCATCGTTTTCGGAAAAAAAACAAACTCAAATGAACTGAGGATGACCCAAAAATCACTGAAAATTAAATGTAAAAATTTAAAGAAAATCTTAATGTAACTTTCTTAAAAACTGAAAATCGAAATCTAACCAATCTCGTTTTTTTTTATGTCTGCTGGAACATTTCACCCCTAAAATCCCAATACACATATGCAAAGATAGTATTTTACATGCTTTATTTCATACAGACACCAGGGAGATGAGTGATTCAAGTCTCTGAAATGTAAACTATGTTTTTGCACAGGGAGGCATTCTTCCATATTTACTTTAGGTTCATATTGAGTGCTGCAAATTGTGTTATTGTGGAGTTCAAGCAGAAAATGCTGACAGATAGCGCCATCTGGCTGCCAGCATCAAAACACAGCCTGCAGTAGTGTTAAACTTTGTATTCTATAGCAAATTAGATTAATGCAAGCTAGTAGGAAAACACATTCAGAACAGAAAGGTGTGCTTTGAAAAAAAGTCAAAACACTGGAAGGTCATTTCAGGTAAAGTCACTCTTCTTAAAATTGTCTGCAGTCTAAAAGGCATCCATTATCATTTATTCTAATTTTGTTCTCTTGTAAGTGCACATTTGCTCTTGTTTACTTCTCTCGGAAAACAAATCAAGTTACAAAAGCACTCATCTTACATTTCAGATCATCTCAGACCTCTCAGAAGAATATCCATCCCAAAAGTATTTGAGGGATCCATTGCATAGGGCTTTTTCCAACAGTAAATCCCAAAGTACGGATCAATAAGGGCCACTCTCTGCACTAATGCACACTGATCAGCATCGCCCCTGAAACTATAAACCCTGGATCGTTTATTTCAGTGTTGGTTTACCAGTGGAGACCCTCCCTGGTGCCTTCCTAGAGGATGGTGGTTATTGCAGACGAGCAACAGAATCACCGGGTTCCTCTGCGCTCTGCAGATTGTCAGAGACCTCACAGTCCCAGAAGGATGCTCTCTGATATAGTTTCTCTTTTTTCTTCTCTCTTCAAACCAATCCTGACCTCTAAAGTCTTGTGCCTACAGTACTTTATTTGTATATTCCTCCTAAAATAACATTCTCTATAAAACACAGGAATATGACAGTGAGATATTTATGTTTTTTAACACGCCCCGACCAGACTTTTTGGCTAAAAGACGGCAAAGTGTCCAAGATTCAATTAGTGCTAACTGGTAGCTGGATTATGGACCAGGCCAGTGGGGCCTCAGTCTGCCAGGGGGCCTCCCAGGCTTGGACCACACATGGTGCGTGGCTCGAGACCTCTGAAGGAACTTATAGAGCGAGCCAACTATCATGAATTATACTGTTAGATATTTCCCCAGTTCGCTGATTGTCAGAGAATGTAACCAAGCAAATTGTGTTTCGGTGTTCTCTAGGCGGCGTGGGTAAAATATTGAAAGAACAGCTTGACCAGGATAGTTGATTAGCATAATCAAAGTACAGTGGTGTGTCATATGAAAGATACAAAGCATTCAGGGTTCAGCTATGTTGATGTTGTGGCTACTCAACAAGTTTAAACAGACCACTGTATACTGGCATACAAGAATATATCCAACAAATGAATGGTAAAATCTAAATCCTTAACATGTACCCCTGTTTGTGTGTTACATCACTAAAAACCCAGGATGTGCTTCACACAGTAAAAGTGTAAAAATAAAAGGCTCAGTGTCATGTCTCCCACAGAGGGCCATTATCTCAGGAGGATAAAAAGTGTTTTGAGTCCATATCTAAACTACTTTTAAGACATTATTAAAGGGCAGCAACAAAATGAAACAATAATGTTAAACGTGACGTGAGTGTTGGGTTTTGTTTTTTTAATAATATATAATAATAATATCTTTGGGTTTTAGACTGAAAAAACAAGGCATTTAAAGACATCAAGTTGGACTTTGAGAAAGTGGGATAGACATTTTCCTTTTTCCAGGCAATTCATTGAGATAATAATTGGATTAATTGATAATAAAACATTTTTTAAATATTTATTTCCTCATAAGAATGCAGATGCGCTCCAACGTTACGGAACCACGACTATTCGTACTCAGCTCCCCGGCGAAGATAAGACCCGCCTTACTCCGCCTCTGATAGGCTTAAACTAGTTACATTCGTTGGTTTGATTGGTCAGATTTACATTGCTAAGCCAATCAGAGGCTGAACAGGGCGGATCTTACATCTGAATCCAGTGCGCATGCGCTCGAAAGTTTACCTGCTTGACACCATAGCCGTTTAAACGGTGTTTCTTCTTTGGACGTTTCTTCTTTCAGCGGCATAAAACTACCTTGCTTTTCTCGAAAGGTAATACAACAACATGTCAACTTAACCTCACTGCGCTGTCGTGGCAGTTAAAGTCTGTTGGTGCACTGCTAGCTGTAGAAAGCACAGGACTAACTTTAATACGTGCACAGGCAGAGACAAAATAACAAACACCTTTCATAAGTTAGACCTCTGGGTGTGTTACTTGATTTTACACTGTCAGTTTTGAAAGGTAAAGATTTGTGAGGCAAATGTCTGAAACAGCTTTTTACTTTGACTGCCATTATGACCTCTGTAAATAACTGTCGACAACTCGCTTATTAATTAGCTTCCTCCGATACAGCTACTTTAAAGCACTTACACAGTTACTGTCTCTGATTTATTTTGAAAATCTATGATGTGGCACGAGCATAGACTGTAAAAAATTATGAGTCACAAACACATACTTCAAAATAATTAAGTAAGTAGTTTTTTTTTTGTTTTTTTTTGCATTTTTAGCTTCAACAAACTGCTGCAGAGGGCTATTGTATTTTCAGGTGTTCTGTTATTTGGTACAATTCCCATATTTACAGACCAGTCTTTACTGCATTGTGATTATGGTAATGCCAGTGTGATTCTATTTAATTAAAATGCATTATGTATCAGCATGACAGAGCCACAGAGAAAAGGAGAGCTGCTGCCAGAAGATGTTGGCACCGACGACTGCCTGACTTCGTACACACACCTCTACAGTCCAGATTTACTAAAGTATATACATGGAAACCTCTGCTTTTAAATATATTACTGTTTCTGTCATGACTGAAATAAGTGACAATTGGGGGTTTGCTCTTTATTTTTCAGAGATCAGGTTGCTCTTATCACAGGTGGTGGATCTGGAATTGGATTCAGGATAGCTGAAGTCTTCATGAGGTGAGACGACGGCTCCATCACATGCCCAGATCTTGCAGGAATACCCTACTATATTTAGTCAAATTTGGCTCCTTACATTCACATTGGTGCATGTATGAATAAATGCATGCAGAGTCAGTGCTCTGTCAGTACTATTACTCTAAAACAGTAAAACATGTGAGTGAGATAATATTTAGGTGTACTTTAAACCTTTTGGTTGTGTTATCTTACTTTCAGACTTTAATCATTTTTCTTGTGTGACAAAGTTGAAATTGTTCAATAATTTACTAATGTGGCAGGAATAGTACATCATTTATACAAATCAGTGACACGCCTTGTAACTGCATCTGTTGGTGTTCTGGCAGTATTTCTTGCAAACAGCCAGTCAGCCCCAAGATGAAGCCACTGCTCTTGACCTTTTAACAACTACATCATCTCTCATTGTGTGCCTGCAGCCTTTTATTACCTTTATTTTAACCTTGCATTAAGTGTCTCCTGTCCTTCACCTTTGACCCTATCTGTGTCATCATAAGTTACTCCCTCATTGCATATTCATGTTCTTATCACACAATACAGCATGCACTCTTGAGTAATTGTTATATTTCTTTCTTTCTTTTTTCTTTTAGGCATGGCTGTGACACAGTGATTGCAAGCAGGAACTTGGAAAAGCTCAAAGAGGTGATTACTCTTACATCATTTCCATAATCCTAAATTATACATCTTACCCTTAACTAAATGTTAATGCATTGGCCTCATGTAATCTGACTGCGTGTCTCCCTAGGCGGCTAAAAAGCTGTCTGCAGCATCAGGACGCCGCTGCATTCCTTTGTGCATAGATGTGAGGCAGCCTGATAGCATTGCAGCTGCTGTGGATGAGACGCTGAAAGAGCTGGGCCGCATAGACATCCTAATTAACAGTATGTCACCTCTTAGAAACAAGCCTAAAAATATGTTTTTTGTGCTAACGGCGACTGAGTTTGTGGTGGAAGCTTTTCCTGCCTGCACACACTCTTTGCCATTACATACAGTATAGGTGCAGATACAGTTTTACAGTGTTTGTAGGGTGAATATGTGCACTTGTACTTTGAACAGAGGTCAAGTGTGAAAGGTTTTGGTTTAATCATCAACCTTTTCTCATGCTGTATCTATCTTTATCTTCTATCTTTGCACCGTAGTCCCCACCACAAACTGTTACATCACAACATAGCACTTACATGTAATCAATAGATTTATATCTTTAATGGCTTTCAATTGATGTCAGGTTTTGCTGTTTTTTGGCAGATGCTGCTGGAAACTTCCTCTGCCCAGCTTCTGCACTCTCCTTCAATGCCTTCAAGACAGTAATGGAGATAGACACCATGGGCACATTCAACACCAGCAAGGTGGTTTATGAGAAGTGGTTCCAGGTACGGAGCATTTTCTGTCTGTCACACAATGTGTTTGAGTTAAGGAGCTATAAGTAAGTCATGTACTCCCACATAGCACTGAAATGACAATGATATCACATCTACAGGAACACAATTGAGTTATTGATCAATACTTTTTATTTACTCTGTGCAGTACACTCTGGTCACCACAAGATGGCAGTAGAGATCAGACATTACTGAATACCTAAATGAGATTAAACCTGCTGCCTCTGCGCTCTTTTAAACTGATTTGATTTTATACCCATTACATTGACTTTCAGTCCCCCATCATTTTGTGTGCAGGATCATGGTGGCAACATCGTAAACATCTCTGCAACACTTGGATACAAGGGACAGGCCCTGCAGGTGCACGCTGGCTCTGCTAAGGCTGCAAACGGTAAGAGCGTTTTTTTACTGTTATGTGATGATATGGAAACAAGAATCTAATAACTTAGTGTTGCCTCTCCTGTCCTGCAGATGCCATGACCAGGCACCTGGCTGTGGAGTGGGGGCCCAGTGGGGTGAGAGTCAATTCTGTGGCCCCAGGTCCGATCTCTGGCACCGAGGGTTTCCGCAGACTGGGTAAAGATTTAACACAATATTTTCATTATTTTAAGTGGCAGATTTATAGGTTTTACACTTTTATACACAAGAACCAATCAGTGGTTCTCCCGACAGTGACCTTTTGGGACTTTTGGTATTGTTTTATAATATTAATGTCACATATTCATTACAAAAGCTATTGTAATACTATTATATTGTTATGTAGATGCTAAAGCAAGCAAAAAAGATCAAAGGAAATATAATGAATACATTTGAAATAGCTAAAAGTAATGAGTATACAGTTGAAATGTTAGCTTAAAAGTAATGAATAAACAGGTGACTGTTTGCTCAAAGTAATAAATTAACAGTTTAATGTTAGCTTAAAAGTAATGAATAAACAGGTGAATGAACAGTTAAGGAGTACAAATAAAAGTTGGTGTCTCTAAACTTGAGCTCATCTGACAGGCCTGAAGGGGTCAAACAAAAAACGCTGGGAAACACTGATGTACAGTTTGACTATTAGTATCTGTTCTTCTCTTTCCTGCCTCAGGTGGTCCCAGAGGGGAGGCTGCTGGTGCGTTCCAGTCCATTCCTTTGCAGCGAGCCGGCAACAAGACAGAAATGGCCCACTGCACTCTTTTCTTGGCCAGCCGGGTCTCCTCCTATGTGACCGGAGCCATCCTGGTGGCGGATGGCGGAGCGTGGCTGACCAGTGCCAACGACGTCTCCATGCTGTTGGGTATTGCCTCCTCTAAATCCGCTAAACTCTGAACAGGGGCTTTTCTGTCCTCCTCCTGACCCAGGTGTGTAGGAGGAGGCGCAGCTTGAGACAGCATGACTGTGATTGTGCTTTGTTTGTCTCTAAGTGTAAACCCATGTTAATCCACGTGTCTCTCTCATTTCCTTTCAGGTTATTGGTCAACTGAAAAGAAAAGAGACAAGTAAATGCTGCAAACAAAAGAGTAATTTAGGAGCCATCTGTAGTACTGATATAATGTGCAGTATTTGTGATTCATCTCACCCACTGTTGCCTTAAGCGTATATTGCTACGTGACTTGAGGAGTTCAATACTAACTGACTTACTGTATTTTATCTGTTTGCAATCCTAGAAATTGATCAAGTTTTGTAACAATTCAGGGATTTTTTTACCCATTAAAGTGCTGTGCGGCATGCATTTCATGTATCAACTTTGTCACACGCCATTTAATGTAATTTTTTAGTATCTGATTTATTAATAAAAGATATACAATTACAATTAACTGACTGGTAGCACTGGTTATTGCAAGTCATTTGTTTTATACTAATGTATATAAACTATCACTGTCACCTTGTGCATGTTGACTGGCACAACGATATATTTATCGATCACTGAAGCTTGGATCCCTGTAGGGAGGAACTGAGTGTTTCTAATGCAATTTAAATAAGTTGTTCCCTACATGGGGGTCACAAATTGATTGAAAAAAATTACAATTTTCCTGTCATTTCTCTGTTTTTTCTTTATTTCTTTTTCTCTTGAAATAATGACATACTTATATATAATAATGTATGTTATAATTGGATTCAAGGGATCCAAAGCTCCTGAGTTTGAGATCAGCTGGATTTGATGAAATCAGAATCAGCATTTGCAAACCGGAAGAATATAAATACCTGTTTAAGCCAGAAGGGGGCGCCCAAGCCTTACAATTGCATCCATTTAACAAGCGCTGTTTTCTCAAAATAATAAATCTCAGTCTACTTGAGTTCTCCAACTATTCAATATTGGTTCATATTTTATTCATACCAACTGCTGAGTAGTTAATGCTTACGGAAACAGTCCTTTAATTGGGGATTTCACTGACAAACATCTACCCTGGTGAAGTGTCATTGAGAAAGACACCCCACTCTCCTCCAGCTGACCCTGGACTTTAACCTCTGTTTTTAAAATGTTTGCATTTGAATTCATGATAATGTCTTGACTATTGTCCACAGGTTTTGTGCACAAACATAAATCATAAGGTCCCAATTGACAGCTGCTATGAAACCAGTGATACTGCGGGGTGTTTTGTACGCTTGCGTGAAACGTCAGTGGTGTGTATGCGGCTGGAGGAGGAGGAGGCGGAGGAGGATGGGACACTGCTGATGCTGATGCGAGAGCTTTCGGTGTCTGTGATCAACATCGGTGGACTGACTGCCAAATGATGGAGCTTTTCGGTCTTATTTCATATCCCTTTTGTGTCACTGTTGGCTTCGACGAGGGACGCAGCGACTGATGTGTTTTTGAGACGAGGATAATAGGGGAATTTGAAGAGGAAATAACGGTTTCGTCTCGTCACTCGTCTGGCCTGTCTTGTGACAGACACAGGTGGATTGCCGCTGGAAAAACGGCATCGAAATGAAGACATAATCTCGGACTATGGCGAGCGACATATTCCACAGTTGCCTGTTAAACCGTGGGATTTATATGCTATCATTTGCTTCAATTTAACAGGGAGAGGCAGGAGCTGGACTGTTTGGTGTAGTAGCTAGCTAATAGGCTAATTTGGCTAGCTAGTCAGTTAGCAGCTTCTCTGGCCAACGGCACGGAAGAAGTGGGATGCTCGAAGGAGGAGTTAACGTTAGTTGCTAGCATAAATTCACTGGAGGATTTGGCTGTCGGTGCTGTATGTAGTAAACCGCCTTGTAATGAGACATTTAACAATATAGTTTTAGGTTTATCTAGGTTTTAGTCACACTGGTCGCATCGTTTCCTCGCTGCACTTTCGGCACCTCGGCAAATTAGCTTGCGATGGATAAGATTGGATAATCGGCTAAGAGAGCTAATGTTGACAAACACTGGTGACTTAACGCGTTCATTTGCATTGTTTCCAATTGACTCACTAGCAGAGATGCCGTCGGTCGTTTTTGCCAGTTCATTTCTGAGACTTTATTGGCGGTGATATGGCAGCTTTCAGGCCGAGGTGAAGCATGTTGACGTTGGATGCGCTGAAGCTCAAACATTTGGCAACAACCAGGAGAGGACCTGCCATGGCAGAAAGTCACGTTGTGAGTCAAAATACATTTATCAGTAAGCAAATCAGTTTGCTTTTTTAATTTAGGTAACATTGTTGTCAAGATGTGGATGGTAACTACTAAAGTTAACACAGATAGTGTTTGTCAACCCGTTGTCTGACTTATAAACCTACCTACCGTCTTAAAGCTACTCTACTAGTTGTACTGTTATTTATAACATCACAAAACTTGCCTGCGTTTTTTAAATGTCAGCTGTAGACAATGCTTTCACGATACCCACGCATTAATTGAAATATTTCATTGGAGATGCGTAATGCCATTTAAAAACATGGCATTAAAGCTGAAGAGCTGGATCTTGACGACAGCAGTGAGATAATACACCAGCTTTCCTCAAGTTTGTAAAGTGGAACAGCCAATATAAATGGAACCGACAGTTGTGTCTGGCCCTTTGGGGCACACACAGTGGGAGTCAGAACAGCCATTTCCTCTCGGATTTCACACACTGGATTCAGACAATGGAGGTGTGCTCTGTCCAAACAACAGTGGCCAGACAGGTTTGGATTTCAGAAAAAGCGACCAGGATCAAACATCCCAACAAAGTGAAAAAGAAAATATTTATCCGGACAAGCCAGTAGAGTTGGACGACCTCATAAATATCTCTTTTTCCTGTGGAGATTTGCAATTTGAGGAAGATCAGTCCAGTATTTCACAAGCTTCTCTCCATAGTCCTCATATAGAGGAATTGTCCTTCACAGAGAAAACTGAGGGACCTGATGAGCTAAGTGACTACACTTTGTCGTGGCTATTTTCTCCGAAACTCACAGATGTGATAGGGAAAAACTCTGCCCATGAGGAATTAAGTCTGACGCAGGAGGCCCCTCTAGAGAGCTTGAATGCCCTCAGTAGTGACGCTGAGCTAATAAGCCTCAGTGTACCGGTCTCGCCATCAAAAGTTTCCGAGAGGAATTCGGAGACCATCACAGGGGAGCAGTTTTTGTTGGTAGATCTCCTCTCAAATGAACCCTCCTGTCCCCCCTCAGAGTCCTCAGGTGAGTCGAACCCACAGGGTGTCAGTGAGGAGCTGGTAGATCTGTCACAAGAGGAGCAGGCAGGTCTCCCTCCCTCACAGAGCAGGGAGACTTTGTCACCTGAAACTGGAGACAAAGGTTTTTTCCCTGATCAAGTGACTGAGCTGCCTGTAACCTGGAGCACTACCCTGGAAGGTTTACCTGAGAACTGCCTCTCGCATAACCCTGTCAGCACACCACTGGAGTGTTTCGAAGGATCTGTGCCTTTGTTGGATTTAGAGGTTCCAGATTGTGACAGCAGTCTGAGCCTGTGCCCAGCCAGTCCTCCCTCTGTTATCTTCACAGGTGCACCATTAGATTTATCAACCGAGGAGTCGGAGGTGGAACACGCCGGAGCTACTGTAAATAGAAGTGTGACTTCAGAGCAACAAGGTGAGAATGACTCATTTGCTCTCAGTTTGACTGCGGAGCCTCCATCACTGACAGTGCCTCTGGCTGAAGATGCCTTCACCCAGGGAGATTTCACCAGTGAGAGTTGCTCTGTGGAAAATCAGACTAAGGATTTGATGGAAGACAATATTTGTTCTGAAGCCAAAAATCAGGGGAATGAGGCAATGGCTTTGGATCTGTGCCTGACTGCTGACGAGGTCCACGACGAGGGAACTTGGGACTTGAAACCTCAGGAAGGGGTAGAGGATGGAAGCCTTCCCGACCCGACAACCGAACACAGGGAAGAGGAGACGGACAGTCACCAGCTCGAAGGATCAGATTGTCCTGAAGTGGCCTCTTTAGATTTTTCGGTTCAGGACTTACACACTACTTCTCCTGAGGCCGGATGGACTAGTGAGCAAACTGTGGAGACAATTTCCCTCTCTAAGATGGTGGTAGATGACTCACTACCGATGGTCTCCGCTGTGAGTACGAGAGAGGAAGATGTCTCCCCGCTAAAAGCTGTGTTCGACGCTTTAGACCAAGATGGGGATGGCTTTGTTCGCATTGAGGAGTTTATGGAGTTTGCTGCTGCCTATGGGGCTGATCAGGTGAGATGCCTTATTTTTCTGTTGATGTGTTGAGCTTGCAGCTACTGAGTAATGCATGCAGAGTGAGGTTCTGTGTAAAACCGTATAAAGCTCCATATACGTAAATGATTTATTATTGATTTCCTGCTGAACCTCAGAGAGCTTCCTGCAAAAAGCCTGCTTAATGCAATCAACTGGAATACATCTGGTTGAAATCTCACTATTGTTGGAACTAAAGTGACTATATATGGTATAAATCATATATACAGCATGTTGTTTCTTAATCTGGGCCCTGGTTATAAGTTTAAAGAAATACTTTACCCCTAAAATGATTATTTGCTTGTCACTCACTCATCTGACCTTTAATTCTTGCAGGAAATGTAGCTTTTCCTGCATGCTTTCACATCGAACAAAGATTCCAAAAACGTAGAAAAGTCTAGATGAATTCATGTTAATGGGGGTTGCCTTTAAAAACTCCAAATCTATATCAAAACACCAGTTAACAAGCACTCACAGTTTTTGCTAAAACCTTGCTATTAAAAGATAAATGTTTATTCATGAATTCAAGGTAACATTGGGTGAGGAATTGATAGTACAAATGGTTATTTTGGTGGTGAAGTATCCCTTTAAATGTTTCATTGAGCTGCATTAGGTTAATGTGGCCTTAAAATCCAATGAAGCAAAGGTAACTCAACCCTTGCTTTAGTGCTTGTGTGTGTCCTACAAAGCAGCATTCGTGTGATAGATTTTTTTGGCTAATACCATGGCACAATATTAAAACCATGCCTGGATTAGTTTTACATTTGGTGAGTGTTTCGGAGCCAGGATTTGGGTTATCATCCAGATAAGTCTTTCAAACATATTGGCTGTAATGAATTCCGTCCGGCTCGGCACTCTGCCATATGTCAGCTGACAAACAATCATCGCATCATTTGCATATCCTGCGGTTTGGGGATAATCTCTCGAGAAATGGCTGATGCGCATCACTGCACCCATGACTCTCACCCATGTGTTGCTTATGGCATTTTTGTGAAATAGTTTCAGTTACTTGCGAGTCAAGATACAAAGATTTAAGGTGTTACATAATGACTTAAATCAACATTTCTCCATATGACAAGCAAAAGAGAAGAGAGCCTTTTTGCTTGTCATCTGTCCATTAGAATTTGGCATTATGTTTTTCTTTTCTAAAGGTATTGACTAAACTGTACACCCAGATCTTTTAAACAAGAGAGGCTTGTGTGTTTGTTTCGCCTTCAACCGAAAGTTAAATTCAGATTCTAAACATTTGACACAGGTCTCACATGCCCCAGAGTGAAAATGACGTCAGTGTCTTTTCCTGTCAGACGTGCTCGTCTGTATCCCTGTCTAAATGTTTACAAGAATCACACTGCGCTACAGCAGGTGATCACACCATTTGCAAATAACAGTAAAAGGGTGGATGCAAACGATGATGTAACCTAACCGGGAGCAGAAATACACATGACTGCCAAATATGCCCTGAGAGCATCCATGTAAGATATTTTTAAACTCCTTTATTGGTTTCTATTTCTTCATGAAGCCATAAGAGTAATCTCACATCATTTACAGCATTTATAATCCGTTTTAAAATGTTTTTAAATCATTTTAAACCTTGGGCTAGTTTTGGGCAACACATTTAATTTAATGAATATTAACAAGCTCTACTTACACTCTTTTTGATTATCTTTAAAAAAAAAAAGGCTTTTTGGTGAGGATGGGTACTTGTTGGGACTCTACACACAGAGTGTGACGCTGGCTCACTAATACTTTTTAATCCCTTCTCTCCCAGTTCAAAGCGCCTCTGTTGCCCCTGATCTGTCCCGTGTTTAGCCGTAGGTATCTGTGGCTTCCCAGGCAGGGAATTGTGAAGGATTAAGAGTAAAATGTATTTTCCTGAGTCAGAGGGACTCCATAGTTTGGGTGCCATCCACCACTTTACTTTGTTTTGAGGGAAAGAGGAGTGAAGCTTTTGTCATGCTAGTTTAATGTAAATCAATTCCACCTGGTGTTTTGCTAGGCAGAGCTGAAGGTGAGACATTTCCATGAAACTGGGAGTTGATTTTTATTTCACAGGTGTGGTCAGTTTTAATGTTTTTACATACTGTTTGGTTTCTGGTGGAGTTCTCTCGCTGCACCTCCCAACGATCTAGATTCCAGCAGTTTCTTTTGGATCTTTTGTTTCTTAAAGGTTTTCCTTGGACCGCCAACCAGATTGTGCAGATTGATTACTTGTGTGTCTTTCTCTGTGCTCGGCTATCGGATATCAGCTTTGCTAAGAGCTAATTTGTGCCCTTACAGGAAACTCCTCTCAGATTTCTGTCCTTTTCGTGGTCAGAGAGAGAGAGAGACAGAGGCTTTGGTGTGTTTGGTTTTTCATTAACAATAAGTAAGCATGCAGCAGACGGACTTATCGTCAGAATTTGTGGAATGCTATTTAATGCATGACCTTTCAGTGGATTTGGCATTCATTAGCTCAACTCAAGGACTAGCGGGAAAGTCAGGTCTGATCTAACAAGGCTGACAAGTCTGAGTGCTGGCTGTTTCTTTGCTGAGGCAGCAAATGGTTCACTCGTCTCATATCAGTTTGCAGTATGTGCTTTTCATATCTGAATTAGCTTTGCCCTGATATGTCCTTTCATTTCAGTCATGTGGAGATAAAAGTGGTTTGATAACATCCATACCCAAGTGACTTAAATTAGTGTCATTGATTCTACTTTAGTTCATGGCGGTAAAACCATAAGGGCAATAGGTCAAATGCATCCATAAGGACATAACAAATAACCGCTACTGCCAGTAGGGATGTAAGCCAAGTGGAAGTGTTGTTCAGAGCCATGCTCAGGATGTCACAGGAATTATTTCTGATTGTAACAAACAATGTTTGTTGTAGTTTTTATCTTCTTGAGTCTTCAAGCTTTCTAGATCATTTAACTTTTCTTTTTTTCCGGCGAGCCTAATCCTATACACAACAGGCATCCTTTAGTAAGATTTACTATTTATATTGTCATAGCTCTGTGGAGGGTTAGGAGCAGGCCTTGCATGCGTAATATTGTGTACCACTTTGCAAATATCCCAGCAACCTGTCAGACACAGCAGGAAGGTATTCATGAGGTATTTGCATGCATGTTCGGATGGCGCTTGTGGGCCGAGCATGCAAATAGTTTCTGCAGAATTATTCCAGGATATGATAGTGACCATGTGCATACACGCACGTACTTCATAGTGTGCGGTCGGCTTTATGTAATGTAGAATCTGAAACTGAAGCAAAATATAGTCTGTTTAAGTGAGTTGCTTATAGTAATCAAGTAGTCCCCCGAACATATTTTTGATGATGTTTGAAACATGAGGTGGAAAAAATATTTATATTCTTCTATTTCATTCATTATTCATTTTACTCTGCACATTGAAATCATGATGGGAAAAAATTCCATAAAAAAAACCTTTACTCAATTAGATGGTAATCTGTATGAGATAAAAGAAAAAAAGAAAGTTGGTCATAATAATCATCTGTGATCAATTTGACTTGGTCTAACTTGATGACTAAAAGCAATTTTCACTATATTGTAAGCTTTTAGAAGTCAGTTCAGTTAGAACATACTTTGAGCAGTTACTGCTGACCTACAGATGGATACTAAAAGAAAAAGATTCCCCTTAAACATAAACTATCCTGCAGCCATGTGCCAATGGGAATTCAGTCATTGAAAAGATCTTCCTAACGACCACTCACTGGTTTCACTCCCTGGTTTTGACCCTAATTCTGCACAAAAGCCAAACTGAACTGCATTGTGGTCGTGTCTCTCTTGTCAGTCGACAGTCCCGACCCCACTTTGGCCAGCCTCGCTCCCCTCACCCGCTGCTTTTATGTACTGCCCCTCTAATCCACAATGGAATGTCCCATGCCCTGAAACGTCCCCTCTCTTGAGTTCACTTTTGTCTGCATGAGTGTGTTAATATTTTATACCCTAAGATCATTCTACCTTTTTTTTTTTTCATCATCTTTTGCCAACCCACTAGGCTCATGATCACATTCATCAGAGTTTTTGTTTCGGAACTATTGTGAAATCCCCTCCAGGAAAGACTCTCACCAAAGGGTATTCTTCTCCATGGGGTTATGCACAACAGCGGTCTGTGTGGAGGCGGTCAGGCGTGCCCCGGCACTGATTAGACACAAATAGAGGAAACAGAAAAACCACAGTGCCTTCCCTGCTCCGCTAAGCAGTGGAGCTCACAGAGGTGCCTTTGAGTTTAGTTTTTATCTGCCTAACCACTGTCTGTCAGGGCCGGGCTCGTTAGTTTTAACGATGTAAATTATTACATAACACATGATCAATTATAATAAATTGTAAAAAGCATCAGAAGACAAGGGGACAGACAAATAAGAATAATCTGTTTAAAGAAATACTTATACGGAAAGTACCATTGTAAAATAGTTAAAAGAAGTCATGTTTTATGCTTGCCTAAACTTCATGACTCTGTAATTATAAAGCACACTGCGTTACCCATTCAAGAGAACAATAGAGGCAGTCAGTATACACAGTACAACAATCAAAACAAGAATGAGTTCATAAATTAACATTAAATTCATTAAGGGAACAAAAAAACATATTTTCCTCTCACCTGTACTTCTATTTATCAATGTAGAACGTTATTTAGTGTTGGGCATGTCTGAATTTTCTTCCTTTCTACCGAACTACACCCTCAAACAGTATCACTATTCACCAAATTGATGATTGATAATGTACATTTTAAGAGGGAAATATGTATTTTTTAAATTTGGGTAAAATGTGCCTTTAAATAAAGTAAATTGATTAAGTAAGAGTGGGCAGTATAGGGTGGCACAGGAATGAGTTCTTAAAGGAGGAAGTAAGTTAGCATGTTAGCGCCCTGGGGTCGTTCCTCTCAGCTTAATGAGGATTTTGAATGGTTTTGTGGTTAGAAGCCTGAAGTAAGGTCTGTGGTTAACACAAGCTGAAGAGATTACATAAAATATGCCCTCACTTGTTATTTTTTAAGTAGTTACGTGTCCTTAAAAAGGCAGTTGCAAACAAGTGGCTAAATCAGACTACAGTGGTTATCGTGGACATTAAATGTCATCACGCCGGACACGGATGAGAAATCTCCCACTAGTTCGCCTTACAGCCTCTAGTCTTGTTTTTCAGAGATAAGGTTAAAAAACAGTGTATTAGGCTACAGTTTTGCTAGCTTGTCAGAACTGCTGGTTAGCTTGACGAAAATTGTCAAAAGCATTATGTTAGTTTATTACTACTGTCAGCTTCATTTACGCTTCAAAAATAACAAAAGTGGTGTTCATCTGTGAAGATTATCCTGCTGAATAAAACCTGTAAACATCAGAAACGTGTGTTTGCCACAGAGCTTATTTTCTGCAATGATCCAAAATGATGCTACTTCCGGGATGGCCTACAAAAATACGTAATTTCTTTCGCTCTCTATTAACAGCCGTGAACAGGCCTTTCCAGGTACTTGGAGC
Organism: Serranus cabrilla; assembly: GCA_903364295.1. Classification (NCBI taxonomy): domain Eukaryota; kingdom Metazoa; phylum Chordata; class Actinopteri; order Perciformes; family Serranidae; genus Serranus; species Serranus cabrilla. Next base: position 113,819 of record CAFUXE010000190.1, on the reverse strand, counting down.
CAAAATACAACTGAACTGAAATGTCATTCACCTCAAGTTTTTTAGGTTAGACCTAGGAATAGCCAACAGGCTCTGCTCACAAGACCTGAGGGGCCTGGCACTGCTGCACAGGCTTAACATCTCTGATGTAGGCCATGGACTGCTTCCACATTATAGTAGGTTTACACTGCTCTGGTTGCTTTGGCTTTCACAGTGGTTCATCCAGCCCATTCAGTCAGATGTTATTATAGTATACTGCCCCAGTCTTTTACTGCAGATGGAATAATTAAAATGTGCTGCCTGTTATAAGAGTTATGTAAAAATGTCACGCAGACCACGGATTCTCAATCACACCTCAGTTTTCTCACCTCACCCAGCAACGTGTTTCTGAATAGCATCATGGAACAAAATAATTTTCTGTGAACCGTGATGCTCTATTGTGAAACTAAAAGCAGTACGCCCACCACTGCCCCCAGCCACACAGTTCTTTTCACAAGTTCATTCCTTTATTAAAGAGCCTGTTTCTAAACCAACCCTTGTTCCCCCTACAGTGGATATCACATCTACAGTATGAAAAGCTTTAGCTGGATGAGCCTTGAATCCACATGCTAAACTTAACACTGCAGTGTGAACCAACACTCGGTTAGATCAGCCACTCCCCTCCTCTCTAAGTACAGCTGGGCTCAATTCACCAAACCCAGATCATAAGCCACAGGGGTTGTCAGAGTCAGTTTATTAGGAGTTTCAGCCTTCTCAGCCTCCTGAGTCAGAGCTCAGCGTTGCTAAGCAGATCAGTTTGTTGTTATGTGTAACCGATATAAAACGTGTAGAAGAGGGAGGCCGCACACAGAAGGAAAAGTCTTGCCTGAAATGACCACGTTCATGTTGTGTGCTTACTTTCTCGAGGAATAAGTGAGCTGAAACCACAGAAACCTCGCCCGACATACTCTCAGGCTCCTTCCCAGCTAATTTTGTCAGAGATGTGCGCCTTAAATTATACTGGGTAATAAGGGGTTGGTGTAATTTTGAAATGGATGACATTTGACTTGGTCTATTATTTGTGTAATCATATTTTGATTGCTCGGCGCCACCAATAGTTCTGCAGATACCGGCGCATATTTATTTCTCAGGTTCGGTCTTTGGGAGCCAGATAGTCGGCGTTAAATGGGGTGTTGGGAATTTGTACAGGTGAAAGCTCAGATGAGATTAGATTTAGTTTCACACACACAAGAAGTCAATTTATATATAAAAAAAATGTTTATCCAAGGTGCACTGTTGTTTTTTTTATGCTCTGAGGTCCTGTAGTTACTGAAGCTCACATCCGCCTGTTGCCAGGTTACGGACTGTGGGAATATACAGTATGTAGGTGCAATTACGTAACCGATGTATCAGCTGCAAAGTGCAGCAAAGTCTGTGCACAAAAGGATATTTCTTCCTTCACATCATGTATGCACTTTAATTTACAATAAGATTAAAGCAACATCATGAACAATTTTGCAAACCATATTTATGTTTTACTCAGAAAATTAAGTGTGGTAATATCAGTTTGTCTGCAGCTGTAAACCCTGTCATATGTATAAGATAATAAAGGCTGTACCCTTTGCACACTTTAAAAGCCTTGAAAATTCACCCTGAATCCAATAAAGTCAGAGTCACTTGACATCTGCAAAAGCTGATTTTCTTTGAGAGGTCAGAAGTTGTTTTTTATTGCTGGCTTTCTGCTCCTGTAATCATAATCTTTGAAGCTCACGTAATTCTGCAGTAAAACTGTCATGTTCCTGTAGTGACCTTTAGAAAGAGTTCTTGGTAGTTTTATGTTATGTTGAGATCAAAAACTGGCTTGTTTTTCTGCATGTGCTTTTCCATTGAAGTCAGTTTGCTAACATTGCAGTTAAGTCATTTCCCCCCTTGTGCGGAAAACTTCCTCTTACATAATTTATGACATAATTTTAAAGCATCTAGGCAGAACAAATGATAGGGTTATTGGAGAGGGAATTTCTTTCGTTGCCATGATGAAATTAAAGTTCTGAATGTTGCTTTAATCTTTCAGGTAAAGGATCTGACTAAGTTTTTGGATCCCAGTGGACTGGGAGTGATCAGCTTTGAAGACTTCCACCGGGGAATCTCTGCAATCAGCAATGGAGGTGAGTCATGAGATGCATGTTTTAACACTCTTATATTCAAAACCTGCTTTGTCATGAAGTCAGTTTTTTTTTTTATTGTTTTACCTTTAAGCTCTTTGCCTGGTGTTCCTTTTTCGTAGACCTAATTGGGCTGTTGTGTAACCCTCCTGGGGTTCTACATTAATGATCTGTGAAACCTACCTACTAAAAATATTCTGACATAAAATCTTGCTTTTATCATGTGTGTTATTGCACTATTATTGGACTTATTAATACACAAATCAAACACAGGGTGGATATATTCTACATTCTGATGCTGGCCTGTTTCTCTGCCCATAGTACTCCATGTAAGAACATATATTCTTTATCCTTTTATCTTCTTTTGGCTAACCTTCCGATAACCTATTTCTGCTGTTTGAAAAAAAAGTAAAAATAATAAGTGCCCCAGCAGCAAATTCTTGCACCTACATTTAGTCTCCAGCATCTGGCTCCAACTCGCTGCATTCCCCATGGCGGCAAATATTGTTGTCAGCGCAGTATGTTCAGATCCATCGCTCAGCTGAGGTGAGGGATTTTGAAAGGAAAGGCAGAAGACTGACCCAAATACTTTATAACTGAACTCAAACTGCTGTTATTCTGTCTTAAACCAATTTTCTGCCCTTCTGTTCCACTCTATAAGCTTTTGTAACTGCTGTAAGTTGTAAGGACCCATATATTGTGTTTCCCTCCTGGGGGAAATGGGAACACTTTATAAGCCTATAACCATTATGTCATCAGATCACCTCAGCGGTAAATCAAATCTAAAGCTTGAACAGACTTCAAAGGCCAACTATATCTCCATTCTTTTCAGTTTTTTCCATTCAAGACTCTGTGAAAAAGCAGTGACATAGGTTACCACAGTCAGCTAATCAACAAGGTTATGAACTGCGTGAAATTTGGAAATCACGACACAGAAGCTGAGCAATATACTGCTGTGGATGTTTCAGAAAGACACACATCAACAAAAAACAAACTAACCAAACAAGACAAGGATAGACCAGCAACTCCTGTGATCTGTGAGGTTAAATTCCTGTTTTTGTCAATGGAGTCTGGTGGTTTTGAAGGGAATGATAAAATGGATTCACTTGCCCCTGCAGAAACTTAAATCAGGCTCTCTGACCATCTTTTTTTTAGGTCGCTATATATGTTTTGCTGAGGCCCATGTTCACAGTAGTATCGTTCTTTTTAAAGCCACCAGACTCCCTTGACAAAAACAGTCATTTTAGCTTGCAGAACATGTGAGTTGCTGGTTTACCGCTGCCTAAAACTGTTAGTTTGTTCATGTTACTGTGTTAGTTTTAGTCTCAGATCTGAACCTTAAGTGGCGTCCACAGCAGTATGATACTTTTCTTCGGTGCCAGTGCTCAAGTTCAACAGATCCAGAGCGTGCCGGCCGCAAACAAACATACTTCAACAAAATGTTGATTCTGAAAAACAAATTTATAAAATATATAATGGACTTGCCCTTTCATTTGAACTGTTTTCAAATGGTCATAACAGTAAAGTCTGCGTGACGGATTTACACACCCTAATGTGACATCATTACAAAGAGTGTCCGCCCTTGGGCAGTTTATAGCACACGCTGGTTGTGTTGACATGCTGCACAGGTTGTGGTGACGTCACCGCAGTAGTGCTCCGCTTGCCTCAATCCACCCTGCATATTGATTGGTAGCAATCTTTCTCACTCTTTCTGGGTTGCACATCTCTGGTTTCTCTTGCCATTAATAAGTGATGCACTGGAGAGCATGAGACACACAGACACATGGGCTTTCTGGCAGGGTTTCAGAGCGGGAGCGGCGGAGAGATGGGGTTTGGGCAGAGAGTCCAATTCTCCTAAATAATTTACCGTCCTCTCTCTGTGCCCTGGCCTCTCTATTTCACCCTTGTTACTAGTTGCAAAGCTGTGCTGTGAAGTGAGATTACACAGACGTGTCTGTATGGTCATATATTAACAAACACAGGCCATATATCTAAAGCTTATATCTATATGATCTAAAATTTCTGGCTTGATACATGTTCGATAAATGTCTCATAATTTAATTTAAGCCATGTTTCACTGAAGTTGTTTTGGATTGTTTTGGTGACTCATACTCACATATCATGTAACCATGATGTCATGGGTCAGGATGCAGCCAGGGATTGTTGTCCCATGTTCCAGTTTCTCACTGTTCTGTGTCTTCTGCCTCCAGTCAGTATTTTATGTGTAATCAGCAATATGGAGAATGAATTGGATATTTCCTTCTGGTAGACAGTTTCTCAGCAGAGTGTGAATATCAGACCTGTAACTTCCCAGGTCACTCTCACACTGCTGACAGAATTTCATTACCTGTTGTCTAGTTTCAATATAAACACATATTCATTGTACTCCACTTTTTTTTGTGCCTCCTCGCTGTATTTTTATGATAGCTGTGACTGCAGGCATTGTGGAGTTAGGTTGTCCGTATGTCCGTCCTGTTCTTGTGAATTCAATATCTCAGGAAAGCTGGGAAGGAATTTCTTCAAATTTGTCACAAATGTCCACTTAGGACACGTTTTGGCCATAACTCAGGAATTCATACGCTAATAATGATGAAAATTGCACATTAAAAAACATCTAATGGGATAACATGGTAAAGTGATGACATTTTATATTAGAAGTGTCGAAGGTTAACTTTACTTTGACATCATGAAATTCTGCAAAAACACTATCAACACTTAAACGAAGGAGTCATTTGCTCAGATGCTGAAGTGGTTTAATTTCTGCACCACTTGTTACTGACAGGGTTACCTGTTAATAAAGACAGGCCTGCAGGCTATGGAAATGCCTCGCCCCCTGTAGTGGCTATGGCATGTCTGGAACAACAAAAGTTAGTCCAGAAAATATCCCTGTCCTCTGATATTTTGACATCATGCCCAGAGACTGCAGGTGTGTTGCACAAACAGAAGCCAGCTCCTCCTGCACGGCCCCATTTGGTGCAGACTCATTTCACTTAAACGACCTGCAATGTGTACAAGTCTTGAGGAGCAACGGATTACATAAGACCAGGGGGCACAAAAACCCCTGGGTCTACTGGCAGCTTTGTAAAACCCAGTTTGTGTTCTATTCTCTCAGTAGGGTGCTATTCACAGCTCTGTTTACTAGATACAGGAGCCACAGCGGCTCCATGTTGTCGGTCGGTCTCAGGTTACACTGCTTGTCTGCAGGTGCTCTCAACAGAAGCCTGTATTGACAAATTTGAATTGGATATGGGTTGCCTCTTGTCCTTTTTTATCGTTTTATTTTGCCCATGCACTTATTATCTGACATTCTATAGCCCTTGAAACGCGAGTGTAAAAGTTACATAATGTTTACTGTCACATCACGCTCAGATTGCCGACTGTAAATAGGGCAGCCGGGACACACACACTCTCAAATGCACTGACTGAGCAAACACATTATAGGCAGAAATATCAGTGTGTCAAGCACACATATCTACCATCAGCCTGTTTGGAGTGGAGTCCCATTTATTCCACTGCAAAATAAAGGTGACATGGAGCACTTAATCTGAAAAAAAACATGGCAGCATCCACTTAATGCAAAATGTTTTTCTTTTCCTTATCTCGATCATATTTGGATTTTAAATGAAGTAAACAAATTTACATTTAGATACAATTCCTGTTTTATGGTTAAGCATAAACTCATAATAATTTAAATGAGAAATTACTCTAACATAATTCATAAACATTGTAACCTTTTATTAAATGAATGTGTAACACTTTCAGTGATAATGGAAATAGATTACGCAGTATATTTGTGCAGTCTCAAGACGCCTTTGTCACATTTTTATCCTGCTTACTGAAGAGTGGGACATGAAAAAAATCATATTTAAGATAATTATAATGTATGTGATTGAGAAAAAATTACTTGTGGAAATGTAGTTGGACATTCGGTCATGAAAAAAGTCAGTTTGCTTTAAAAAAAATAAATAGAAATGAACGCCATTTAGTGACTTTAGGAGTCGGATTTCAGTTATCATGTACCAGGTTCAGATGCAGAGACAATTTTTATTTCCATTCCAATTCAATCAAACAGTATTACTTCTCACTGTGGCCCCCTGCTATCATGATACATTTTACAAACATGAATCCATGACCTGCTGTGACACCTTCTTTCTTCATAATGTTTGTTTGCACATGAGCGTTGGCTCTATAAACGCCAGTCTTCTGTTTGCCGAGCCTCCTCTGCTGTTTGACTTTATGTGTTTACCCTGCGCACATTAAACCTGCCTTCTTCCTCTCATATCTGCAGGTCCAGAGCCGCAGCTCTACAATGTAAACTACAGTCCGGGCGATGGAGCTGTGGGCTGTCCTGAGGAGTACGACGAGGTAAGGCGCCTCTCTCTTGTTGTGCATGTGGTCCAGTTGTGCCTTCGGTTCCCATCGGTGCACGCAGCAGCGCTGTGTGAAGGTCACAGGCTGAACTCCCTGTGCACTCTCACTCTTCCCACTGCAATTCACCGAGTGGCTCGCAGAGCTATCATTACCACTCTGTGAATGTTCCACAGACTGAACACCCTGGTTTGGCTGACACTAAATAGCATCTGGCTGGCTCGGCCTTTGAGTATTCTTTGACAAATATTGAATTAGCTGGAATGTGCCTGAGTTTTTACATGTGTGTTTTTACAGTTGTGGTTAACATATCTGGAATTCCTGTCTCCTCTTGTGCAAGGAACTTGTATATTTAACCATCATTGTTGCTGGCCTCTGCAAAATTGAAAATGTTTTTGCTATTGTGTGCATTTTGAGCATTGCGGGGCTACACTGTTGTTTTAGTGGCTGTGCATTACACAGTATCAGCTCCCTCTCTTGGTGTGGTTTAAAAATGCAAGTCAATGTGTCATAGTCGAGTGCAAATAGGTTCCCTCGACTAAAATCCACATCGTGGGCTTCATGCATTGGTAAATTTATGATAAAAGCTGCCTTTTTTTCTGAAATAACTCAATAGATGAGCACTGCATTCCTGTGGGTTTTGGTTGGGACTAGTAAATGTAATACAAGAGACAGTAACACAAAGCCTGATGTATTGTACAGTCTCACTGGATTTAATGACTGCTTCAGCGCTCCAGAACAAAGTAAAGCCCTTGTTAAAAGTTTTACATAGAAGAAAGAGGCCTTTCATATCTTATAACTGATAGAGTACCATCAAGATGAGAATATAATTCAGATAATTGGAGTTACAGTAAATGTTAAATGATCCGTATATTTAATTGCATTTGTCAAAAATGGTTAACTGAGGAATAGATCTTCCTCTCCTTTACTGTCTAATAGTCCGTGAATGATGCCTTTGTTTTTACACTTGACATCTAACTGTTAATATTAAGTTTAGTTACATATCATTCCATAATCAGACTTTTTTAAAGCAGTATGCTCCTGAAAAAGCCTCAAACAATCCGTAAAGTCCAGTGATTTATAAAGTCTCTTTGCTGTTTACTGGAACCTGCGCGCAGAGTTTTGGGGAAGTTTGTGTTTATGTTTGAAGTAGACGCCTCACCTGTGTCCATGGCCTTGTTTTTCCCCTCGGGTTTCTGGCAGAAAAGGGCTCCTCTCTCTCAATGGCTGCGCTGTTCTTGCCCTGTTTGCTTTCAAAACAGGCAAGGTGAGGCTGTTCAGCTGAGGCCTGGCAGAAGAGAAAAGCAATGCCCCGTCCACCCAGTTCTTTCCTTATTAAATATTTTCTGCCGTTGCTAACTTAGTATACATTTCCATCTCGCATTTAGATTCTTAAATAGAACCATAAAGCAACAGTAATGCAGATTAAACAGTAGTTAAAGCTTAACAGCAGGTTATTCTTCAGTGGGCACACAGTTAGACAGTTATGACAGGTTGTTGTGATGTATAGCCCTCATTCAGAGTGCAGCAAGAAGAACACGGCTTAATGATTTATACTGTCACACTGGGCCAGGAAGGAAGGGAAGCTCCCAGGAGCCAGGAAAGATTAAACAGTTGTTCAGCTGATGGTGTGGTGTTTTAACTCGGGCCTGCCTTGATTGAGCATTACAGCTGACTTCTGCTACTCTTTGGACTTTGTCTCTGTCTCCTCCCCTCTGACCACCCAGTGGAGCTGAACGAGGTGTCACTGTACAGTATTTTCCCTTTTTTTTTCTCCACTCCCGTACTCTGAGAGAGTGAAAGCGAGGCTTGCAGTTATTAGCTGTCATGGTAGGCTGGCTTCCCTGTCAGTGAGAATGGTTCTGGGCATGGTGGATTGCCCTCTGGGCCCTGCTTCTCCTAACGCTGCATTTTTAATGGTACGTTATGCTTTCCAACATGACTCACCTGTCTTCATTATTGCTTCACAGCTCTGATACCTGATAACGTGTCTCTAGTTGTGGACAGCTTCAGATGTTGTTTTCTGGCGTGTATCGGTGTATGGGGGTTTTTTTGTATTGAGCATTCGGTGTTTGTTGCTTGGAAAGCCTTAATCTTGCTCATTTTGTTTGAACTTGTTGCTCGGAGGTGTTGATGCAGCAGGTTTGGCTTGGAACAGCCATCTGAATCACAGCAGACTGTCTCTGAAGTCTGTTTATGCTTTATGATGTGTTTGGTCGTTGGCGACGGTACCTACTGGCTAGACCTGGAGCTTCAAAATAGACCATCTTTGAAATGGTTGTTTTTCTTTTTACACTGTTTGATCAATCTATAGTTGTACTGTCTGCAGTTTGCTTCACATAATTGAAAGTCATCCTGATTTTAACTAGAACTGATGACATTTAAAAACTTATAACCAGAAGTAATCAGAAAGCTTGTTTTTAATTTTAATAACAAATATATCGTTTGACAGATATTATTGGCAGATTGGCCTATCAAAGGCGTATCGGTATCATGTACATGCTGTCTGATATGTGACGTTATGAGACTTTTTTTTTCGCAATAGATAATGCAGAAAAAGTAGCTTGGCCTGATTTAGAAATGATGTCAGCTATTAACTTGTTTTTTAAATAGTCTGCAATTGACTGACACTGAACACTAACGGTGTTTGTTTAGTTATTTATTTTATTCCTATTTATTCTTTATTTCCTCAGTCATCATTTATAGCATTGGCTGATGATGTAATACATTGTTTGTATAATCTATAACAATATTAAATATTATTTTATAAAGTGTAATGTTTGAGAACGTGGGTACATTTGCAGAGTGGTGCGAAATCGGTGCACAATCCTCATTAAAAAAAAAGGTCTATTTTCATTCCAGCTCAGAAAATGACTATATCGGCCCCATATACATATACATACCAATTTTCCTCTTCTAAAATCCGTATCTACCGTATCTATCGGTTTCAAAAATCCTGTATCGGTCAAGCTCTAATTTATATATGCCTACTGCTTACTGCTTACTGGACATACTGTAATGTGTTTATACTTTGTTCTATTTCTGCAGCAAAATGAGGTGACAGACAGTGCGTACCTGGGCTCCGAGAGCACTTACAGCGAGTGTGAGACCTTCACAGATGAGGACACGGGGGCCCTCGTACCGCCCGAGATGCATGAGGAAGTGGAGACGGACAGCGGCATCGAAGCCACACTGCACGACCCTGAAGATGGCGGAAACAGGTTGGTAAAAATTTCACCTTCTGCCCAACAGGCTTATATTTCCCGGCCCTCTGCTCTGTGTTTGACTCTGAGAAGGCTAGTTGTGACCCTGAATGACATGTAACACATAATCAAATGTAATCCACTTGTCAGCGTCATAATGCTGTTTGCAATCGCTGCTGGCTGCAGAATTTACAGTGAATGTGTGTCACATCTCCAGCGGAGGGTTAGCCCTAGTGTTGCCCTGCACGACCTTTCACACGGATCACGTGGTTCACGAGTCTTGCCTGCCCAGCGCTGGATCACTCGGGTTCTATTTGGGTCACCAGACAGGCAGATTAAACAGGGGCAATTGACAGCCACCACTTTACTGCCCTTACATTCCTCTAGATACACCCATGGATAGAGAGCCAAACATACAGTATCCTCCTCCTCTTATTGTGTTTGGTGTCTTCATTTTTCAGTTAAATGCAGCTCCTCTTGTGCTCATACTGCCTCTATTGTCATGGACAGTTTGAGGCAACACTTTGCATAATCAGCGAGGACATTCATTGTTGAAGTTTTCTGTGTGTATGAAGAGGAAAGCTCATTTAAAGATTACTTGAAATGTGAACATTGTGAGCACAGGAGACCTTGAACACTGAAAGCCAGAAAAGACCGTTCTTTACCCGAGTATGTGAGTCATTCTTTGTGCCGGCTGAAAAGAGACTGCTCATCCTCGCTGAATTCCGGTTAATGGCATAAACCGTTCATAATCATAGTGACTAAAATATTTTTGATGGTAACCGTTGCAAGACTTGGACTGCTTGATTCTTGATACTGCTCATAGTTTTTTAATGCGTGTGATGTTATTTGGCTTTGGATGGGAGTATAATTATTGTATTACTTCTTATAATGTTTATCCACTGGAGTCGGGTCACAGGGCAACAGGCTGAACATAGTGTTCTAGATGTCCCTCTCCCCAACATTTACTGCTCCATTTAATTCTACCATATAGAATAAGCTGTACTCCAGCAAACTACATTTAATAAGAAAAATCAGGGTTTTCTCTACTATTATAAGCACCAACATCCAAGCCATTTTGGGCACCATCTAAGCCGAATGAATGTAAAATCAATTTAGAAAGCATAAAAACGAAATTACTTTTTCTAGTTCCTCCTTCCTAGTGGACTTCTCTAGCAAGTTTTGTCTTCAAGCTTTTATTGGGTTACATACAATCATAATATTTTCTTTGAGGAGGAACCCCAAGTGGACAGATGAGACACATCACCGTTTACACCCTTGTGTATCAAGTCTGCGAAGGTGTCCAGCTGACCACTTGTGTTCAGATTTGTTCGGATATGTTCGGGAACCACCTCTGCAAGTGGTTTGAATGATCTGATCGCAATGCATCTTGGACCTTGTTTACACTTGTGTTTAGCGCTGACCACTTGTAATCCGAATGCCCAAGACGCCTTTTACAACAAGTGTAAACAGAGTTTTAGTCTCTCACAAACTTAAGGAAATACTGTAAAGAATTCTGCATCTTTATCCTAATTTGAATGAATCACTCTCTCCCTTTGTGAGACCTGCAGTTGTTTCAGATGAGGTGTAAACGTCTGGACATGAACGCTCTTGTTGATATAGTATTTGGGGGCAAACACAAGGGAGGAAGCGCAGAGAACTGAGGCCTTATCTGCTGACACCGTGACCTGTCTGTCCGGCTTGATGACGGCTCGGAGTGGTCTGCCTGACAGGGATGTGTTTGGACTTCCCATTCCATGATTGAGCCTTGAATTCCAGGAAGTGTTGAGTTAGCGCTTTTTTTTTCTTAGTTGTTTTTCCCTGTTTTTTCTGTGGTGTCGGCTGATCTCATTCCCTCCCCTCCACTTATTCATACCCTGCTTTAAGCCCACTACTGACGGGAACCTCTATGACGTTTATGTCTGTTTGCTAAAAATGTGGCAACTCCTGGCTAATGTATCTCCCTGTTAATGGAGATAAGCTTGTATGAATAATATGTTCTCATGCCCGACCTTTTACGGGGGTTTCCGTGACATAAACTACTCACACTGACTGTGAGTTTCTGCCACAAAAAGGTCAGTAAATAAACTGAGATTTTGTGATGTGTTAGCCCGGCTAACTCAGGGTAGCGGTATATGCTCTGGATTGGGGATTAGGAATCTAACAGGATTAGCCTCCCCCACCCTCCTCCGTCCTACCCGTGTCCCCACACACATTTGGCCCTCGGACGGTCAGCAGGACTTGTCTGCTGGCCGTTGCTTAGCCTCAAATCTGATTAACCCACTCGCAGTCCACCCTTTCTGGTACAGTCTCAGGTCTTACCGGTGGCGATGCAGCATCAGTCATGTGGCACTGATTGGCAGCAAATTAGAACCACAGAACCGTTTGTTTTCTCCAAACTGGAGCTTGGTTGTTTTTTTATTTAAATCAGTGTAACCTGTGAAACTTCAGAATTCCACTCTGGTTGTCCGGTGTTTTGACCTCAGCTGCTCCACGGCTTTCACGCCAGGGCAGTGGAGGGCGTTTAAAGATGCGTTCTCTCTCCTCGCCGTCCCTCTATGCGAGGGACTTCAATATGGGGCCAAGTAGTAAAAGCCTGGGTAAAGGGTAAGTGACTCCAAAATTGGTTGTGTTAGTATTTACAGGACTTTCCTGCAGCTGAAACTGTGTTCCAATTGAGGCCGACTGCTTTTTTGTGTGTGTGATTTTGTGTTTCCACGCTGTAAATGAAGGCGATGTTTCAGCTCTGAGTCGGCCAGATGAATGTCATTTGTCTTCTAAACGTGGAAAATAGGCTTTGTCATTGTGTGCTGAGAAGGCAAGCTTTTCTGCTGATTTGGACATCCGCGTCCTGTGGTGCTAAAGGCATCTAACATTTCCTGTTGGACAACAGGAAAGGCCAGCTTTTCAGCTTTCCTGTTGAATGAAAATCAAAAAGACTTTATTTACTGAAACTTCACGAGTTCCAGATCCAGCCAGGATAGTTTTTTCTTCAGTCGTGTAAGATAACCAGTCAGTTACTAAACTCACAGCCCTTTCTGTCAGCACAGTTAAGAACACATCTGAAGCTTGACCCACATCTAACCACCAGAAGGTTCCTCTCACATGTCTCAAGTGTTCCCATCGTGGGTTTGCATTACCATGAAGGCACAAGACATTGTGTTTCAGCCAAAGCAGACGTTGGGATTAATGTGAATTAACAGATTACCTTTGAAGACAAGTGATCGTCGAACTTGTCCAGATTGCCGCTCTTCCTGAGGGAAGATTAATTGTTCTTGTTTTGGATTTAGAGTCGAGGCTCTGGTCTTTTCCAGGCTGCTGGGTCCAACACACCAACAACTAAAGCTGGGCAGTTTATTTACTGAATCCCCAGAAAACATGCTGTATCTTGATAAATATCACTATAGAGACATGGAGGTACCTATATCAGGATCAGGAGAAGATTTTGGTAATATCACTCAGGCCCGTCAAGAACTAATTATACAGATACTGTTCAAGTACTAGTGGTGCAAATTAACTAAGTACATTTACTTTTGAGGTACTTTTATTGAGTTTTGTGCTACTTTGTACTTACCTCCACTACATTTTAGTGAGAGAAAGTCTTGTACTTTTATAGCCATCCCATTAATTTCACAGCTCCATTTTGTAGCTTAAACTTTTAAGAAAAAAAAATGTATTCAAACATGTGATCATGTTAATAAAGGAACTCTAAAATAGCCAAATTGTGATGGTTAGCTTCACATTGACTACATTTTACTGCTAATATTTTAATGCAGGACTTTTTCTTCTATCTTGAAATTGTTGTTTTGCTCCTTAAGTAAAAGATCTCAGTACTTCCTTCTCTCCTGTCATGTCATTTTTCTTTGAATGAAGTCAAAATATGGATCTTGTTTGATTTGCCTCAGGTTGTGGTTGTGTAAACGGATGGTTATGTGGCTGTTTACACCCAATCCGACATCCATTTTTATCCTGTCTAAACCTGACACATTCTCCTCTATTTTTGGCTCGGAACTAAAGTTAACTGCACTGTTGTTGTATATACAAGTGAGCACACACACACACACACACACTAACACAGTAATCTGTTTGTATGTGCCTCGCAGGTTTTCCCTGAACTCTGAGCACCATAACCACTCGCTGGTGTCGGTCATCGGCGGAGAGGAGGAGCACTTTGAGGACTTTGGGGAGAGCAACACCTCCGAGTTGCTCCTGGAGAGCAGCGTGGAGGGGACGGAGGTGGAGGGCGAGTCCCCCCTCGTGCAGCCACCTGAGCAGATCAATGGCTCCGCACTCCTCTCTCCCAGGTATGAGCAGCTAAACCAGGCTCCCTCCAACTGCATGTTGAACTCTAATCTTCTATGAAACAATGTGAATATTACTGCCTTTTTTTACCAGACTTTCTTGTTATCAAGCCTTCCTGATCGGAGGTGGGACACTGTTGCATTCGCAGCTGTATTGTTCAGGTTTAAATGCCACTGTTTACAGTCCTAAAGGAAAATGTTTCTCTCTCCACAAAGACACCGAGGTCAAACGATGATAAGAGCAGTCTGGAGACGTCCTTCTCACCCTTATCTGCCCCCTTTTCTGGGGGAGTGTGAAGATAAAGTGTATACAAACTTCATTCCATCAGTCTTGCTCTCACTGACCTTTTGAAGGCTTAACCTGCTCTAAAACTGCCCCTGAGTAGTCTGAGTAAATGTTTAACACAAGTTTTAAAGCTGGCATCTGTTCCTAAGCCTCCTGGGACAGCAGGGACAGGTTAGCAGCGTGACGCGTCTGACAAACACGAGAGTACAGCCAAACTTACACACATACACACACTCCTCCTCTTTATGGCACCATTCATTTCTGCTGAAGCCCCTGTTGGAGCTGTTTCCCAGTCATCTTTTTCCAGCCCTCCTCCTCTGCTTTCATCAGAGGCTAAAAACCGGATAATGCGTAATTCCCACTTGGGTGATATTTCAGTGATTCGCCGTTGCCAGGAAGCTCTTAACAACTAACTGCCTAGTGTTTGTAGCCCATTGACGATACGGAAATAAGCAGCTTTTAGTGAGTTGGCACCAATAGAAATGATAGAAGTACAACGTTCCGGTTGAATGAATGTTTGGATACATTAAAGTCAAAAAGGATGTGCAGAAGGATGAAACAAATATTAGTTAATTATGCATCCTCAAATTAAGTAAAATAGCAATAAGACATGATAAACATGGACTTTTAACATGGAATTGTTTTTTTTATTATTTCTTCTTAAAACAACAAAGGAAGCAGAGACAAAAAAAAAAATCTGAGGGAGAAAAAATTGTTATATATACAACAGCATATTAAAAGGTGTCACAAATAATCAAAAGCTTACTTATACTATACGATACACTGTATGTGAAAGATTATGCATCCTCAAATTGTTTTTTTCAATTGATTAATTCACAAAATTAAATGAAGTTATGTAACAATTACACAAGAAAAACATGACCAAATAATGAAATAATTTATAATAATTATTATTATTATTTATTATTATTTATTGTTTCATCTTTATTTTAATCGCTTATGGGCCAGGATAATAACAGCATAAGTACAAAAAAACAGACTTAAAGAATTTCATTCTGTGTGTGAAAGATAACATGGCACACAAGTTGGTAGTGGTTAGGCTAAAAAAAAAAAAAATTATACACACAAAAAAAATAACTGCATCCCACAAACTTCTCCCACTCAGTGTGAATGCGTCAGCGCGCTTTGAGCCAATCATGCTCATTCGTTGGCGCATGTAGCAGTGCTGCCTACACACACCCCCACATTTATCTATCTGCATATCACAGTGTGTGTGACTGCATGTACGTCTGTTCTACAGGAACACACATCACTGTAGGCATTATTTAACAAAGTTATCCTTCACACTGTCCGGCGGGGGGAGGGGGGAGGGGCATATGACCATCAAGTGACACTCACTCAAAGTCTGCCACGCGGCGTTTTCTGCCTACATAAACAGGAACCTGTGCCAGCGCGTTGCATAATTCAGACCTGACTCTCTCCCTGAATGAACAATCAGCTGGCAGAGGTGATGTGAGGAGAGGGCACAGACTGAAAACAATGAAACAATCAGCTGTTTCATTTATTTGCTCCAGAGCTTAAGCTGTTTTGATGCATTTGACTTACTTGTTACTGTAGGTTCTGTCGGTTTTCTGAGGTCGAGGCAAGGCGCCAAGGTTTAACAGACAAGAATGTTTGTCAGCAGGGAAAGAAAATCTCATCAGCGCTGACGAGACACCAACACATTCTTTCTCCGGGAATGTTTTGTGTCCTTCCACTGCCCGGAAAAACAAATCACAGCCACGCTGCAGTCTGTTTCACGTCTCCTTCCCGCTGTGCTCCTCAACACTTTTAAAACTCTCCTGTGGATTTCACTAACACCTCCTGCACCCCCCAGAGGTGTTCCTGCCCCACCTCAGCGCACCCCTTCTTTGTCCGTCACTCACCACCTCCTCCTCCTCTTCCTCCCTTCTTTCCTCTCTCCAGTGCACCTGCTCCTCTCCCTGACTGCTTTCAGAGCTTCCTCAGGGAGGAGGCGCTGGACTTTTTCTGTAGCCAGTGTCACAAACAAATAAGTCGTCTGGAGGACCTCTCCACTCGCCTCAATTTCCTAGAGATGACTAGGTAACACGTCATTCACACCCCACTCCGGCTGTCAGCTGTGTGAATGTGTTTGCAGTGCTGATTAGATGCAGTATCATGCATGTCCTCATCACGTGTGCATGCTGTGTTGGACTAGCAACAACATGGTGCTCTCACACACACATTCTCATTTATTTTGTGGGTGTGTTTCGAGCCCACTGCTCCCAATCTGTTTTCATCTGCACTCTCTTTTTACGTGTGACTTGCAGTGTTTTGAACATTTATCGATGGAAAAACTCATTTCGGCATTTCAGTGGCACTCTCTCATTGCTCCCTTCTGGACAAATTATGATTTTTCACTCATGCATAATAAACATCTTGCCCATCTAGAAATAAGCTTCATAAATTGACTGTAGAAATATGAACAATAACCACAGGTATCACAGGTGAGTGGTGTGTATTTCAGTACATTTTGCTCTTCATGTCATCGTCCTCATGCTTCATTTGGATTGATGCAGAATGACTGCTGTTAGTGGAGGAAAGCCTTTCAAAGAACCTGCTTTTATTGGAACAGACTTGCTGATCCAGGATTACTGACCAGAAGCTGTATTACAGAAACGTAGTAATAATGAAATCCTATTTACCGTGTTAAATAACCGAGGTTGCTTTAGGACATCATTCAGATCTAATCTGTGTTTAGAAATCTATTAAAGCTCCTATTTTGGGCTTTATTTTAAGTTTCTGTAATGCTGTGTTCACACCAAACATGAAGTAAATGTTTTGCTATCACACACCTGTGTGGATACCAACACCACACTTCCCTCAGCTAATTTCTATGCGCATTTTGGAGCATGAGAAAAGCTTGATGGAAACACCAACATTTGATCAAACTTTTGAAAATGTGCACAAAAGTTTTTACACTTCCAGAAGGTGGATTTAGCCTCCTTTATTTTAAATAGCTAATGCGCTAAACGGGAGATGGAAATGCCTTTTCTGAATAAGGACAACAAGCAAACAGTTTTTAAAATGCTTGTTTTCTGAATGGAGAATGGCTCATCCCCCGCAGAAAGTTCACTCCATGTTTGTGGTGAACCCACCATAATCCTGTCACAGGTCAAAAGTGATCCTGAATCAGCGCTTTTTAGACAATGTGAATACATGCTGCTGTGTTTGTGTTAGATTGCTGTGATGTGTGAAAATCTTGTAGCTTTAGTTTCAACAAAAACCCCAAAGGTTGATTAGTAAGGAACCTCCTAAATGTGCCCTTTGTGTGTGTGGGACTCCTCTGCTAGCAGAGACGGGGACGGGGGGTTGGATAGGACGAATACCAGGAGATAGGCTCTTTTTCCTTTATCCTTTTTCTCTTCCTGACCATTTTTCCTGTTGTTCTGTCTCCCCCATCCAGCGCTGGCAAAAGGCTTTCCAGCAAGAAAGTAGCAAGGTAAGCCAAACGGTTCTGATTTCAGTGCAGGGGTTCCTACGTCTGGAGTGATTGTAATAGATGGTTTGTTTGGAAAACAAAAACAGCAGTTTGTCAAATGTGAACTGGCTCGAGGGATTTATGTTTTTTTTTTTTCTCTCTCCATGTGCAGACATCTTCTCCAGAACAGCTCGATGACTCTGGACACCATGAGCGACTTGACGCGGGACATCCTGGAGCTCGCTGACAACGACATCACAGACAAGGTGAGAGCTCAACTACCAGGAAGTGAACTGATGATCTTTTCCAGGAACAGCCGCTACTCAGTGACAGTGCTCACCTGTCACAGGAGATGCTATCGGTTATAAATGTTGAATCTTTGTGCCACTAACATTAAATATGTTTTTCCCAGGTGCTTTTACTCGAGCGCCGAGTCGCAGAGCTGGAGAAAGAGTCGGAGGCATCGGGGGAGCAGCATTCACGGCTGCGCCAGGAGAACCTTCACCTGGTGCACCGGGCCAACGCCTTGGAGGAGCAGCTGAAGGAGCAGGAGCTGCACGCTGACGAGAAACTGCAGCAGGAGACCCGACGTCACAAGGAGGCGCTGGTGAAGCTGGAGAGGGAGAGGGGGCTGGAGCTGGAAAACCTGCAGGCCAGGTGAGCAGAGGAAGGACTTGTGAAGAATCTAAACATGGAATTACTGTGCAACATTTATAATATTATTCATATTCTGTATATT
Source organism: Serranus cabrilla (assembly GCA_903364295.1). Lineage (NCBI taxonomy): Eukaryota > Metazoa > Chordata > Actinopteri > Perciformes > Serranidae > Serranus > Serranus cabrilla. Next base: position 95,360 of record CAFUXE010000190.1, on the reverse strand, counting down.
ATTATTATTTAGATATTTCTGGTACTTTGTGTTCATTTTAAATAGAAATTCCCTTCCATCCATCTTTTGTCATATATTTAGCTCATTGTCATGATGTACTCTGGTATAGAAAGATAAATGGTGAGACAGAGATCGAAAAAATTTAAAAAAGTAAATAAAATCAAATGTGTGCATATGTATTATTGCTGTTTATATGGTACATTTTCAAAGCTCAGATTAAAATAAATGAATGAATCATCATAATCATGTAAAAAAGTAATGTACCAAATATAGCCTCAGTCTCATTTTGTATAATTCGGGTTGGTTGTATTCCTTTTCCGTCATTTTTAGGAAATGAACATCCAGAGAGGTACACTGTAATACATATATTAAGAAAAACAGTAATGATAATTATCGTCGTTTTAAATGTTCTGTCAGTTTGTTTATCTTTCATATGAAAAGGTCCCTCTTATCTGTCCACTTATTTATAGTTGGTCCATCCTGTATCATCCATCTTTTGTTTAATGGGTATTTTAAGCCTAATTTGTCATTGGTAAATATCTGGAGTTTCCACTTTTTTAGATCTAATGGTATGTATAAAAACATGTCTGTTCATTGTGAGGCCACTTTTTCACATACTGTTTGTTAAAGGATCGATGGCTCTACACTGCCACCCTCTGGCACCAACCTGCCACTGCTCTATAGTATTGTCTGCTATCAACAAATGGCGTCAGTTGTTGCTCTGAGGCTGCTCCGGGGGTTCTGATGTGGCCTTGTGTGTTTGTTTCTCAGGCTGCAGCAGATGGACGAGGAGAACAGTGAGCTGAGGTCCTGCGTTCCTTGTCTCCGAGCAAACATCGAGAGATTAGAGGAGGTGAGAGCAACAGTATCCCGTCTCCCGGGTTGCTTTTATTTGCTTTCATTGATCCCTTTCTCATCTGTGTCAACACTCTTAATCCTCACTTTTGTTTTTGTTTTTTTGTTTGATTTTCCAGGAGAAGAGGAAGCTGCAGGACGAGACAGAAGTCATGTCCGACCGGCTGCAGGAGGAGACGGAGTCCCGCAGGAAGATGTCTGACAAGCTCAGCCACGAGCGCCACCAGAGTCAGAAGGAGAAGGAGTGCACGCAGGAGGTGGGACTGCTTTCTCTGTGTACCACACAAACAGGACAAAATATCACAGTGCAGAGTTAGTGTCTAAATTAATTAAGAGTTTTTGCCTTAAACCCGTCTTTTTAAAAGATTCCTAATTACTTTACTGAGTGATCCAGACCTTTGAATCCACAAGCTGACTGATGCGTCTGGCGTCTTGACATGAAACAGCGGGTTCTCATTTAAAAACAGTCAATCCAATTTACCCATTAAGACCTAAGTCTGCCTAAAAAACACACCCTCTAAAACCTTATAATGTTTCAAAACCGCCTCCCAAAACCTGAGGGTTTGGGAAAAACTGCAGAGAATGTCAATGTTTGCTAAATAATTCATTTCTCAGCCTCTGTAGCAGCTAGAAATATGAAATGAAAGCATTTGAAAGCTTAAACTCTTGGCTTTAACTGTCAATCATTGACTTTGCCCTGAAGTGCATAAACATTTTTTAAAAATGTCAATAAACAACAACAAAAAATAATGAAAAATGTATTACTCTGTGTGGCACAGCAGTAGTAACAGTAGTGCAATAACTATATGACAGTTTGTTCAGTAAGCCCTCATCCTAGTGTAACTACAGATGTCTGCTAGCATTTTAGTCTCGGTCATCATCGGACTCATTGTCAATAATAGTGAAGTCAGCCTCTGTGTTGGCCCCTCGCTAAAAAACCAAATCAAATCCCCCTCCCCTGTGGATATTAGTTAGAGTGGAAGCAATGTCAGACTGAAGAGGCAAACAGGTTTTAATGAGCTGATATTTCTGTCATATATCAGGACGCTAACCTTCCTTTCTTCCTGGTTTCTTTTCACCTCAGCTCATTGAAGACCTGCGTAAACAGCTGGAGCACCTGCAGCTCTACAAGCTGGAGGCCGAAGCCAAGAGAGGGCGCACGCCGGGCGCCGGGCTGCAGGAGTACCAGACCCGCACCCGCGAAGCCGAGCTGGAGCAAGAGATCAAACGCCTCAAACAGGTAGCACCCTCATTCTATGTAGAGTATCTACAACTGACACAAGTCCTGTGGTGATTTCTCAGTCTGGCTTTCTAAGCAGACTGGAATCTGCTGTTTTTCTAACCTGTTTATTCTCCTCTCCAGGACAACCGCAGCCTGAAGGAGCAGAACGACGAGTTAAACGGCCAGATCATCAACCTGAGCATTCAGGGAGCCAAGAACTTGATGTCGGCCTCCTTTTCAGACTCCCTGGCGGCCGAGATCAACAACGTGTCCCGTGTAGAGGTAGGTCTAAAAAACAGGGTCACCTTGTATTTGAATTTTAGCAAACGTTATTCTGTGAAATCACTTCTATCTCCACTGACTCCTGTTCCTCCGTTTCTAGTTGATGGAGGCTGTCCACAAACAGGAGGAGATCAACTACAGGCTGCAGGACTACATCGACAAAATCATCGTGGCCATCATGGAGTGCAACCCCTCCATCCTCGAGGTCAAATAGACTCATGCAGCCGGACACAGCACAGCGACTCCTCAGGCTGTCAGATATTGGACACTTGGCTTAAACAAAAACTACCAACGAAAGGATGTAAAAATATTCGGACATCATTTTGGAAAACGACGCACTCAACTCATCCAAACACCCCCCACAGAAAAAGGAGAATTTCTATGAAGTCCACGACTGAAAATAAGCAATTTTCATTCCCCTCGAGTTTGTGCTTATTCGTGAGCGTATGTGAGCACTTGGGTTCTGGTGACCTCCATGCATTTGGCTAGAGGGACCCGAGTCTCCCCTGTTGAGTGAGTGAATGTGTAAACGTGTGCGAGAGGTCAGTATCATATGAAGAATAGTCAATCCTTCCCAAAAACAACAAAGTGTCAATAGTTGATTGAGCTATAAAAAAAGACAATTCCACAGTACCGAAAGGCCTTAAATGAAAGGTGATCCGAGTATTCATTCACTCTGCATGCCATACTTCCATGCCTCAGTTCAGTCGGTGAAGTGTTACCTGGGATGGTGTTGGTTTGTGGGCTGTGATCTCCTGAACCAGGCTGAATCAAAGGCGTATGAAGCCCTGGGCAGGAGATCGGAGCAGCAGTTTCCTCTTTTTAATGAGTCTTTAATGTGTTCAAAGCTTGCGGTGCTGCCTCCCGGTCCCCGTCACAGCGTGGTCTGTGCTTTAACAAGCTGTCTTTCCAGTGAACCCGAGTGAGGGACGTTTCTGGAGGTCGAGAAGGAGAAATGCCCCGAGGGTTTTGTGTGTGTGTGTGTGAGTGAGTGTTTGATTTTTTTTTTTTTTGCGCATTCACTTAAAGGTTTTGAAAAAGCTTGGCGACACTAGCGAGGTATATAAGCTTCACTGTCCCAAATGAAATGAAGGAACTGGGTGGGTTATAATTCGCTTCATCTCATTTATTTGTTTTACAATGAAACAGGGTCCCGGAGCTCAGGTGGGCTGGAAAAAAAGACTACATTTCCCATCATTCCCTGGCACAAAGTTAAAATTACTCAAACTAATCTCACTACGTGTAGACGGGGTACTGTAACTGACAAAATAGAACCTGACTCTCTCCAGACACTTGAACTAAGCATGAAGGGAAACTAATGAGGGATTATGGGAATTGTAGTGTCGTTTTGTTATTTTATTGTTTGAGTACAGCCCACCTGACTCCAGTGTTCTCTTGCTGAGTGAAAGTAAGGGGGAGCAAGCTTATCCAGGTAACCAACCTTTTTTTTGTTTTGCTGCACAAGTGATTCACTGTCGGCAGAAATGCTGACGTTTGACCAGTTGTATGTGAATAATCAAATGGTTGTACTTTGCACTAAGTTTTGTTTTGATTTCATTATTGTTTTGTCGATAGAAAAAGATGTTTATTGTGAAGGGATCAAATCAAAAAAAGATGGGGATTTGTTGCTACTGCACACTAATTTCAACGTCAAAATTGGAAATATTGAATACTACAGAAATGTTTGCAGCCGTGTCTTAAGATGAGTTTCATTTTCAGTTAGATATTGTATTTTTTCAGCCACCGGGGGTTCAGATGAGCTTTTTTTTGGCTGTCTATTGACCAGCTTTATCGTTTTCCAGACCAGTTATGATGCTGAGGAGACGTGGCAGACTTTGGTAGCAATAATGCTCGGCGAGAAAGTGGACAATAGTGGAGGGCAGATGAAACAATCCTGCTCTTTATTTCCTCTGCTGGAGCGACATCTGCTTTTTCAAGGACTGATCTTGGACTGCTTATCGGTACAGTGCAGCCATCACTTTTTTTGGACTCTGGACATAAGATACCTACCAGACGTTAACGGATTTCTAGTGGAAAGGTAGTGGAGAATGTTTTTGTCCAAACAGCATGGCGTTTCTGCACCAATATGCTCAAAGGAGTTCCTATTTTTCACCCTGTTTCACCTCTACGTCACTGCTCTTCTTCACCTGCCACTCCATGGGGGAAAATGGCCTTGGATGTAAATGACTTGTACATGTAAAGTTTTTTCTACACTCATTCTAGATTCTAGGTATTTTTATAGTCGGAAGAAAGGAACATTTCTTCTCGTTGTCTTATGCTGAGAGACAGCTGCCTGTATTCTTCTCTAGCATGTAGCGTGTACAGTATCAGTTTTTTTTTTTTCCTCGTTTGAAAATCACATGCAGATATTTATTCATCATTTGACACAACTCACACTCTGTGATCTGTTCTGCTGAATATATCTTTGTACAATTTTTTGGAATTCACAAGGGGAGATTTCTGAATGAATCTGTGGGAGAATTTATCGCGTGAAGGGAGAAAGTGTCTGGGTGAGTCGCGAGCTTGCACGTGACCTGCTCCGGTCGTTTGTCGAGGTCGCGGCGCTCTTCCGTTCCGCTGACGTCGCTGTGACCTCCTCAGGGTCGTGATTTTTAGACATTATGGCACAGTCTGCGGTCTCTACTGTTGTCTTCAGATCCTGCATGGAAACACCGACTTTTATTGTATATCTCTGATTCATCATATGCTATAATTTCCATTAGTGGAGTTGTGAGACCTCACAATGTCAACACACCTTAAAACCTCATATCAAGGCTTTGCTGACTCAGCTTCCTGCCTTTTAGTGTAAAGGGAGGTTTGCCCCCAACAGATTTCATTCTTTCTGAATCCTTTTTCGCATTACAAACAGGGAGATGGGATGACACTTGAACACAGCAGGCGATGCTACACTTAATTCATATTCTGACAGACAGTTTGGGCACCAACAAGACCGGCATAGACAGTGAGACCACAGAGCTGACAAAACATTCCCTTTTAGCAGAGCTGAAAGTGACTGCACTTTAACCACCAAATTTCTCCATTTTAACCGCTTTCAAAAATGACCAAAGACCGATGTTTCGACTGATCATTTTATCTATCAGGGTCCGTGATCTTTTTGGTAACACTTCCTGTTCAACAGAAACTGGCCTGCTAGTCTAAACACTGTGCCTCTGTGTCTCAAACTTTGCCTCTAAACTGACCTGATGATGAGCCCTGGGGAAAGCACTGACCACGTGACTGTCAGTTTGTTAAATTATAATGATGAGAACCTAAACTGTAAATATAAATTGTCATTTTTGTGAACTTTCTCTCTCTCTCTCTATCTCTCCCTCTCTCTATCTCTCCCTCTCTCTC
>CAFUXE010000190.1:63671-87053 GCA_903364295.1 Serranus cabrilla | reverse complement strand
AAAAAAAAAAAAAAAGGTCCTGCTCTCTCTCATGACTAATCTGCATAATAGTCAATGTTAAACATGTTGTTTTTAGTAACAGTATTCTTGTAAAATACCTTTAATTGAAAGATTTTGTTACATTGTGATATACTGTATCTATAAACTCAGAGTGAAATGTGCTTTTAATGTTTTTTAGGAGGTGAAACGAAGGAGTCACCCTTTAAAAGATGGAGTCCATTTCTCCAAAGACTGAGGTTCGCCTCGCGGTGGCCCAGTGTTTCCGGACCCTCGAGACATCCACTGATACCAAAGACATTATCACCTCTCTTCAGACACTCCACTCTTACCTGGACGAAGGACCTGACAGCAGAACCACCTCAGCTCAGCGGGCAGAGTTCAGGAGATCCCACTTCACTCGCACCCTTCAGCTCCTCGTCAGGAACATCCAGGCTGACTGGCTGCCCGGCCTCAGTGCTGCCCAGCGCACAGAGCTATGGGACGGCTTGTTCCTGAAAGGCCCTCCAGAGCAGGCGCTGCTGGTGCTGATGGAGGGAATAGGAGAGCTGAGGTGGGTGGTGTTGGATCGAAGATGAACTGCATGTTCATTGTGTCGTCTGTTGACTAATTATTGTCTCTCCACCACAGAGCCAGCGCCAACCTGGACCACCTGGTCAGCATCACCGAGCGGTTCCTTCAGAGCGGTCGACTCGCTGACCTGCTGTGGTCCTACTGTCTAGAGACGGGTCCCTCTGACACCCCCCAGCTCCGGGAGATTCTGCTGGGTCGTATCGTGGCGTTACCAGACTTAACCGCCAACAGGTTACACCCTAAAAACAAGCCCCTGTTCCTTCCTCAGCAGTACTACCCACTGCTGGCCACAGAGATGCTCACCGCCCTGCAGCGGACCTGCCAAGCACTCAAAGGTGAGGGGACATCCTAAAGACAGCAAGCTGCTTATGTCTGAGATTTTTTTTGTGATAGTAAATATAATTTCTCATCCTGTGTATTTGTCAGATGGCACCGACTGCTCCTTGACCTTTATGGCTCAGACACTCGGGAAAGTGTGCATCCAGGGCCACAGTGGTGAGTTTATTTAGTGAATATTAGTCGTGTTACATTGTGGTATTAATATGTATGAATCATTGATTAGAAATTATTTAACAGCAATTTTGGTTATAATGTAGTTGTTTGAGTTTGACTGTAAAATTGTGTTACTTTTGTCCGTTATACATCACATAATTATTCATATTTTTAGCTAAGGGTAAATTTGTGGTTGCAAAATTACAGGAATATCAAAGGTGGAAACATTTCTATGGAAAATAACAGTAAAATATGGGAGCTAATGATGGGAATGAATGGAATATAGGGGTTAACTACATAAGCTGTTTAAACTATAGATAGAAATGAACCCTTTACCATATTATGTGTCAAAAAAGTACAGTGAGAAATGTGCCATGTGGGGAGTTGTAAGTGGGCTGTGTGCAAACTTCAGGCTTTAAGTGAACAGCTACTTTAGCTCCTGGTCATTTATCACGGGGTTCATAGTGACACAGAAAACCTTTTATCCTCCTCTGTTTTTTCTGTTTCCTGTCCACAGGTGTGGTGCTGGCCGTGCTGGCTCCTCGGCTGTCGGCGTGCACGCGCTCAGACATGGTGTGGCAGAGAGTTTGCTGGAAGCTGCTGCAGAACGTCACACATCGATGCATGGGGAGCGTGCTCGCTGGACTGGTGCAGGCTGTTAGCGGGTAAAGTGGAGACTGAACAGTCGTAATTAAACAGCTCGTGCTGAACATGGTCTCAAGCTGTCTGTTTTCTGTCTGCCTTTAATGACTCTTTGCTCTTTCTGTTCAGGCCGGATGTGTTGGGTCGGATCATTGGGAACCTCGTGTTAACTGATAAAACGGCCCAGTATGTCGTCACTCATAAACTACTGTTACTGCAGTACAAGTATGAGGTAAGAAGATAACTTGCAGACTGACAGTAAACCATCTAATCTTATAAATATTATATGAAACGTGTGTTTTTTCCCACCAGACTCGAGTCTTGAGAACTGTTCTGGGTTACCTCGCAGCAGACAGGGAGCGAAGGCCGCTGCTCATCCAGGTCAGTGCATCACCAGCCGAATCATATCAAGTAATATATATTTATATAGAGAGAGATGATTTTGACAGGTGTATGTGTGTGTTCTCAGGTGTTACGGTCTGTGTGTCAGGTCTGGGCAAACCCCAGTGCAGTGAAACACACTCCTCTAGAGCAGCAGCTGTATGTCAGCAGGGCCTTACTGCTGAGTGTGAGTCTGCTGACAGACTGCGAGCTGCAGGAGCTTCGCTCAGGTACAAATAATCACTCAGTAAACCAACTGTGATTGAAATGTGATTGGTCGCCCCATCCCTACAAAATCTTTGTGCCATTTTTGTAAAAAAAAATGACTCAGGCCATTACTCAGGTGACGATATGATCGTGTTAATGAAAGGAAAATAAATCTGCTCTGTCTGTCGTCTCAGAGTTACTTCACTGCATGCTGGGCGGCATGCAGAGCCACCTGGACAGCAGCGTGGTGCGAGTCAGGCGTATGGGCATGGTGGTGGGAGAGTGCCTGAGCTCTCGCATGGACGTCAATAACACCAAGCTCACCTTTGAGGTAAAGTCAGCGTGGTAACTGCCAGACACAGTGTCAGTCAGCACAACTGGGCCGTGTGTGAGTGTGTGTTGTGCTGTGTTGTAGTACGATCAGGACGAAGAAACCAAAGAGCTGCTTTCTCTGATGACTCCCGGCGCTGGTGACGAGCCGGAGACTGAGCCTGTGAATGAGTAAGTGTCTTTATGTCTCTGGACGGTTTTGTAAAGATGTGGTGAGGTGATGAAAACAAGGTTCACGTTTATTTTTGGCGCCTCGCAAATGTAGAAAGTTAGAACACAAAGACGTCTGAATTCTGAGAAGTTTCACTTTTTTTTCCTCCTGTCACATTTTACTTACTGTAGCCTCCTTTTGTTACTCAGTATTTTAAGTTTAGATTTCATTATTTTTCCTAAAGGAAGTGTTTATTCACATATGACACATTCAAGGAGCATCAGAAATGTGAAAATCCAAGAATAATTTCTGTCATTACCATTTCTGAATGTGATAAATGGGGTCATTTTGTCTCTTTTTAAAATATATAATTAACTTATTTTTTATTAAGGTTTTTCTGTAATTTGCCAAATTTTCCCATTTGTTATTAAATTGTGACTCTTGAAGTCTCTCATCACATAAATCTGCCTTGTTATCAGCACAGAAACTAACTCCCCAAACCACACCACTGTATATAATCTCAGTAGTTAATACTGAAATTGCTTGATGACTATGTTTAAAAACTTATGTCTGCTGTTTGTTAGTCGACACTGATGTAGTTAAAGAGATTGTCTGTCATCTGCAGGGTCGATTCTCCTCAGGAGTCCAGTGGAACAACTCAGAAAGAATCATCTCAGAAGAAGTCAAACAAAGCCCCAGACTCTGACCTGGACAGGTGTGTGTCAGCTCTTCTCTCTTCTACTAAATGTTTATGTGGGAAGTATTTTTTTTTAACTCCAAGTTTTTCATTGGTGCAGCGACGACGAGCTCACTCCGTACGACATGTCGGCTGATCAGGAGTTAGACAAAGCGTCCCCACCCCGATACCTACGGGACTGCCTGGAAAGTACGGCTCTGTGGATCACATTTATTCTAATGATCCCTTTCTGTTTCAATGCTGCACTTCAAGTTCCAGCTCTTATGTGTTTTTATCTGTCAATATATCTAGTTTTAATTTCCTCTGAGGACCCGGTGCGTGTGGAGCTCAGTCTGAGAGCCGCAGAGGGTTTGGTGAGGAAGAACGTCTTTGCAACCAGAGAGGTGTGATGGCAACACACAACAGAAACGTCCATTTGTCCAAATACACTTCAAATAACTTCATATCTTTTTATTTTTTAATGCAATCAGAACATACTGTTTTTTATCAAACTAATTCAGTGTTGCTCTTTACCTTACTTACAGGGATTTAAGTATTTTCTACTTCCTGTGTGTTTCTGTTCAGATCAGTGTCCAGCTGACCAAAGTGCTTCTGAACATGGAGGATAAATACACTATTAACGGCTTCCTGAGTCTCAGACTGGCCAACATGGTGGCGCTCATCGTTACCGACTGTATTCCTGTATGATCGTCACTTTATTTCTGCACATTTTACCTTTTTACATCAAAATGAATGTTCTTTACAGCACAGTGTAATCCCCGTTTTTAAATGCGTTGCTCAGATCTTTTAAAGGCTGTTTGTATGATGTACTTATCCTGTGTGCTCAGTTTACTTCTCAAAACAAAACGGGGAGATTACCAAAATAAAAGCGTACATTACAGACGGTGATATACATCGTTCAGCGATGAATTGATATTTCAATCTGTATTGATGTATCCCATATTAAAAGTCCACTTAAAAAATCTACTTTTGGTGTTCAAACTAAAATGCTCTTTGTTTCTGTGATAGGTGACTCAGTATTTGACTACGGAGTTTTACTCCTTGAACTACAGTCTCCGCCAGCGGCTCGATATCCTGGAGGTGAAAACAGCAGCTGTGTGCCTTCACTAAATACCCTCAGTGATTGATTTGAACTCTTTATTATTATCAAAACTGTATTGATGTGGCTGCTGTTGTTTTGGTTTCTCAGGCCCTTGCTCTGGCAGCACAGGAGCTCTCGAAGCCGATCACTGAAAAGAGAAATCCGTCCGTGGATATCGTTCCCAGCTCTGATTTGACTCCGTACCCGGGTGACAACCCCGTTCACTGGCGACAAGTAGTGGAGAAGCGGATTCAAAGCAAGACAAAGCGCCTCAGTAAGGTAGTTAAACACGGATGATATCCTCATCTGTCCCTTTGTTATGTAAGTGAAGCTCTTCAGTATCTTCTCTGTGCTACAGGGCGCCACACAACCTCCAGCGAAGGCCGCCGCTAACCGCTACGCCCCTGTGGCTGGACACTTCTTTTTTCCTCTGCTCAGCAATTATGACAAGTTAGTTTTCTTTTATGCAGATTCCAATTCTCTGCACTCACAGTTTTTTTAATGCTATGATTGAACTGATCTTTAATACTTCTCTGCTAGGCCTCAGGTGACCTTTGACCTGCTGGGTGGTGACCATCTTGTACTGGGCAGGTTGATCCACACACTGGGCCTCTTCATGCATCTAGCAGTCAATGCACCAGTAAGTGTAGGAGCAATGTAGAGCTCTAACCAAATGACTTTCATCACCATGGGGTCTATTGAGAATTAGCCTATAGGATTGTTGCGTTGGATTCTGGATCATTGAAGAAAATAAGGTCTGTGGCAAACACATTTCTGATGCTGACACGTTTTGTTCAGCAGGATAATCTTCACAAATGAACATTTAAGTTTGGGTTTATTGTGCGAAACAAAAATTATTTTGTAATTTTGTGAATTCTGAAGTTTTTACATAAAAAGGTGGTTGCTAACAAGTGGCATAATGAGACTACAGTGGTTGTCGGGGGGCATTGAACTTCATCTAGTTCCTTATTTATTTATTTTTGCAGGTAGCTGCACAGATGGGTCGTGCTTTACTCGACTTTGTGTGGGCGGTGCGCTACCATGCTGACCAGTAAGTATGATGCATCTCAGTGTTTAATGGCAGATCTTTGATAAAATCTCTCTGAGTTTAGGAAACTTTTCTGTGGATAAGTCACAGAATGATCTCTTACTACAGTAAAAGTACTAATACCACACTGTAAATTACTCCACTGCAAGTGAAACTCCATCATTCAAAACTTATTTCAGTAAAATTACCAAATTCATGGGTTCATTTTAACTACTCAAAATACTGTTATGAGTAAATAAGTTCCTGTAGAGTCCAACGGGAGGGGAGGGACTTTGCCTCTCTGGCTGTAGTCTCTTCCTAGCAACACTTCTTTTCACGTGGTCAATGGAGAACTAAAACAATTAATCACTAATAGATCTAAAGACATGTTCTCAGGATGTGTGTTATTTGTTATATAAGTCCGAGCTGTAATCTGTTTGTGTGTTAAAGGATGGTGAGACGAGGCGTCCTCTTCGCTGTTTGCTCTGTGTTTCTGAGCATGCCCAGTCAAAACCTGCTGCTGGACCTCAGTGATGAGCTGTTTGAGACCAGAACTTGGCTTGCAGGTAAAAAAAAAAACCCACAAAAAAAACATCACTTGTTGCAAAGATTGTTGAATCAGAAATGCCATTAAAATGTCTCCTTATAGTATAAAAGTCAGGCAAAGCATTTGTTCCAGCTTCGCATTAGTGTTTAATTTAGAACTCACGTGTGAATAAAGCAATACATTGTGTGTATGTTGCTAATTATAGATTTACCATAAACCAAATGATTCTTGTAAGTGCACAAAGGTCCGAGGCTGCACCTGCATAATGTAAGTCTGTCAGGGATGTCCCCTCAGCGACACACAAACACGGACATCACACACACGCACAGCTGGACTGAGCAGTTCTGGGAAGCAGAGGAGGAACAAGGATGTCCTGTACTGCACGCACCGTCCATGACGTGATCGGCTCAGCAACAGTTGGATGTTTCTGTATTCCTCCGAGGATTCAAAGTAGTTTCACACTGAATAAGCAATATAGAGCGGAATTACACATTTTTTCCTCACTGTGATAATATTAGTTGTGCACCAGTGGTGGAAGAAGTATTTAGATCTCCTACTGAAGTAAAAGTACTCATAGCATACTGCAGAATTACTCCATTACAGGTAAAAGTCCTGCATTCAAAACTTGCTTCAATAAAAGTACATCAGCATCAAAATGTACTTAAAGTATCAAAAGTAAAAGTACTTGTTATGTAGAATGGACCTACTCAGATTGTTTATATATTACAAATATATTATTGGATTATTATTAGTGATGAATTTATAAAAGCAGCATTTTTATTTTCTTAAGGTGGGGATCATTTTAACTACTTAATATACATTTTTTAGGTTTAAAAAATGTCTTATCACTTTTAATTAATCATGTATTTCATGTTAAATCTTGACCTGAAAAGCAACTAAACCTGGCAGCAAAATATAGTGGAGTAGAAGTATGAAGTTATGAGGTATGAATTAAAATATTCAAGTGCAAATGCCTCAAAATTGTACTAAAGTACAGTACTTGAGAAACTGTACTTGGTTACATTCCACCACTGTTCTGTGTATTTCATTTATTTATTTATTTCTTTTGTAATTATAATGACAGAAGCAGACTGCCTTGTCACCACTGCTAAAGGTGCTAATAATAATAATATTTTGTGTGTTGTTAATATCCACAGACGTAGCTGAAGGAGACCCTGATGCAGATTGCCGGAGCCTGGCGGTGCAGAGTCTGGTTCTGCTGGATAAAAGCCTGAAGAAACAGCTACAAGATCAACAAAAATGACCGAGCCGACCAGACTTTGCTGCTATACGTTGAAGCACATTCCTGAACGTAACAACAAGCACTGAGCCATGATCACAGTGAACAATGAAATACTGACTGCCTGTGATGTGGGGCGGGCTTTACTGTACCTCGTCCTCACTGATCCTGGAGGATTGAGGTCGATGGAAGAGATGTTCCGGATATTTTCTGACATATTTTCATATCCTGGAACACACAAGCCAAGCAGCAGAAAAGGAGGTCACATGTCTTCTCACACATTTGTCATCATCTTACAAACAAACATTTCAATACACTGTGTTTCTTAGGTATGTCTAATTTATAAATCACCAATGAATTCACCAATAAAGATGTAAGTTGTGAGGATATCCTTTATAACCTCTTTCCTGAACTGGCACATCTCTCTGTCCTCTGGCTGTTTGTTTGCAAAGGACATCCTGCCAATATTCACGTGCGTACACGCATTCTGAAATAATGGAAATACTACGACTACTTCCTCCTGTGATCTCAAACAATGGGACATTTTAAAATATACAGTTGTTTTTAGCTTTATTTCGAATGACCTTGACTTTATTACCTTGGCATATTTAGTAGGAAGATATCAATTGAGTAGCCCACTTTTTTCTCTCAATACAGAATTTGATATTGTATTTTGAGAATTATTTGTATTGAACTGAAGAAGGCGGAGAATGAATCAGGATATAAACTGTAAATAAGAATCTGTAGATTTCACTTGGCAGTTGAGAATAGTTCATACACATCATGCATAAAATAAACCATAAGAATGAGATTGTAGACACATTTTATTTAGAGTCACTTGATGTACCCATATATATATATATATGAACATATAAGGGAATTGGATGGTCTTCAGTTATTTCACTCGTGTCAAAAGCCTTAAAAAAAACTTATTTGGCTTTGTACAATGTACAATTTATATATAACAACAATACCAATATTGTATCAAAAGTACATTCACTAGAATCAGAATTACAACAATAATAAAACAAGCTTACATTACAAAAGGAATGACTAAAAATAATAATTGTAATATATCAAAAGGTTTCAAAACGACTGGTATGTTTATGTATTTATAGAAAACAATAACCCAGATATTTCAATTAATGTAATGGCATATGTTACAAATTAAAGAAAAATATTTTATGTGGGTTTACAAAGTTCTAAAATCATATAATTTATGGCTAATAAAATGGTTCTCGTCTTTATTTAAAACGTAGTTTATTCTACACTCTAAACACGATCTTCGACACGACTCGGGTTATGTTCGGTCTTTTCCGTAACCCCTCCTCCCGTCCCACCTTCGAGGTTGTCAGGGGCAACTGTGAGAGACGCTTTTGCTCACAGGAGGCTACACTACACACACTGGAAGTGACGGCCGTTTTAAGTTGTTTCGAAATTAAACAACTACATCAGCATTAACCTGAAGCAAACGCCAGTGAGTTTGGTCTTGGCTAATTTAACAGAGCTGGTAACTTCATTCTACAGCAGCGAGGACTAGCAACGCATGCTAACTTTGGCTAGCATACCTAGCTTAGCTAATGTTAGCCGCTAAAGCTAACTTAATAATAAGTCACATACGACTACTATCGTTAATGATAACGGTTAGTGATAACTATTAGGGTGAATACTTAGCCAGGTTAGAGTCTATGTTGTTTCTATGTACCAATTTGTAAAATAACGCTAGCTGTAAGTCAACTATCGTCACATATGAAGTGAAATAATACAACAGTCATTGGGTGCCATTTGATGCTACGTTTAACAGTTAACTAGTGATTATCGAGCTTTTTCAACACGAATTAGCCAGGCAGCTGAGTAGCTTGAAAAGCGACATTAAGCAGCACAGCAAACACAGAAACTTGAAATCAAAGAAAATCATGTATAATAATGTAGGTTGCACCTAGGACCTATCCTCTGTTTGTTCTCTCTTCCATCCAGATAGGAGCAGAGGGGATATGGCGGTGTATTTTGACCACCGTATTGAGGCCCCTGAAAACAGTGATGTACCCTCTCAGTTGACCTGGCACCCGGCTCTTCCTTTGCTGGCTGTGGCATCAAGCAATGCTAACGCTGGAGGCAACGTAGACCTCTACCTGCAGCAGGTAAACACTGGGCTTTGCAAATGAACACTGACACAGAAGGAAGGGCCACTTTGAAATATCCATCACAATCCCATGTGTGTGAGTAGTAATGATTCCAGCAACAAACATGCATGCTTTATATCTGTCTATATGCAGGGAGAGTATGTTGAGAGTTGCCATTTAGAACGTCCTCACCAGCCCACAGTGCTTCGCTGGCATCCCACAAAGCCAGTTTTGGCACTAGGCTGGGAGAATGGAGAAGTAGTGCTGCTGACACACCCCTCTGGAGATCAGACAGTTCTTCCCAGCACACATGCAGCCTGCATCACACTGCTGGAGTGGAGTAGCTCTGGCAGCCGCTTGGTAACTGGCGATCAGGTGAGTTTATCTGTATACACAGACAGTCTTGCAAATATATGCATGCCATTTAGCCGTTAGATATCCTGGTGGGCCTGATGTCCACACTTAGACCAAGGTTGGATGACCACTATGGCATATTTGGCACATACCCTAGCAGGGCAATAAAGTCATAAACTGGATGAATTGCGTGTGCAATCTGAAACCATTTAAATTTCAAATTTCTTCCTAAAGAACCACATAAATATAGTGTAATTATTTAATGACAGACTGGAGCGCTAGCAGTATGGAAGGTAGATGCTAGAGGGAGACTTCATGGAAACCATCTTGTGAAGCATGAATACAACAAACCTCTAACTTGCTGCATCTTCAGACCGGCCTCACCTGGGGAGTAAGTAAACAGGATGAAATGCTCAGAGTTAGTTATTCTTCTTGACAGTGAGATAATAGTAAAAACATTGTGATATCACTAGGCCCTCTTGATCTGAATGATGTGTTGCTGACAGTAGGACCTAATTAATGTTACAGTGATGTGGCAATGCTGGCCCGGGCATCAGTTAGTGGTGATGAGAGTGCTCTGGACATGTTCAGCTGGAAGGGAGCACCTCTCAAGATGGGCCCACAGGAGGGACTCGCATTCTATGTCAGCACTGCAGATGGTAAGAGTTTGTTTTTGTTGTTGTGTGCAGCATGTATGATGTCTTAAGGCAATGCATGTCTTAGTTTTTAGTATTTAACCCTGTGTTTCTAATATATAGGTAAGGTCCACAGTGTGGATGAGTATTGTAAGACACGCACACTTCTCAGTGTGGAGGGCGCAATCAAGAAACTGCTCTACCTGGAGAAAAGAGAGGTGCTTGCTGTGATCACAGAGACCATGATGTTGTCACAGTACACTCTTGGACCAGAGGGAGGAGCCCAGGAATTTATGAAGGTATGCAAAATCATCAAAAACACAATAATTTTTTTTCTTACGGTCAGTTTGATTTACGATTTTTTTTTTCATAACAGGTGAAGTTGAGCAGCAAGACTGGGCAGAATGTGGACATTGTCTGGACAGAGAAAGGCCTTCTCATCACAGCAACAGGGGAACAGGTTGTCAGGTCAGTGTACACATAATGTTTGGGCACACATAGTATACAGTCCCATTTTAAACTTGAATATCTGTCATTTATTAGGGTGTGGGACCTGGACGGAGATGACAACTATGTTTTGCATCTTGATGAAACTCTGGGGTTTGAGAGAGGAGAGATGATCAACTGTGTTTCATACTGTGTAGGAAAAGGTAACTTCTTATTATTTGGCCCAAAATAAAAACAGTGTTTACTTGTTAAAATCTTGTAAAGCCTCATTGCTTTTGTATAATGTTATGACCTCCCCAGAAATCTTGGCAGCTGGTACCAGTCATGGCCGCATAGCAATATGGAAGATGGTCTTGCAGTCAGGCAGCAGCAGGGGTGATACGAAGGCCCAGTGGAAGCTACAGACTCCCACTGAAATAGAAGGGAATGTCATTCAGCTACAGGTACTCTCTGAACTTTAACTTTTACAAAATGTGATATAAGCACATGATAATAATTTATGTTGCATAAATGTAAAAAATACATTTTTGGGTAACACATTTTTAGTATTGTGCTGGGAAAGTTCACTCAGACCTTTCATTATAGTGGGGTTCGAGCTTGAATCTGCTGGCAGCCAACAATTCAAACACAGTGCTGATCTTGTGTGAGCATGTGATGTCAGCCGACTTCAGCCAGCAGGTGGCAGCAGTGCAGCTCACGCCTACTCAGCTCAGCATCACTCAGTTCACCACAGGAGTGCACCTCACTCTGCAGTCAGACAGTCACATCAAGGGAGTCTGTGTTACTAAGGTGAGGAGTTGAGAAATAGGTTATAGAGTTGATATTTCTATAAAGACACTTAACGTCTCTACAAAGGTTGGCCCTGAAGACAGTTGATATCATGGTTATTGGATGTGTGTTATCATACCAACAGGATTCAGTGACAGTCTGGAGTGGCAAGCAGGTCACTGTGTACGAGCTTTCAGGGACAGTTCTTCGCAATACAGGTACAAGACTAGTTTGGATTTATTGAAATGGGGTTGTGCATAGTCAGTGTATTACCTACAGGAGATGGCGGTTCACACAGCCCTAGTTTTTGAGAATTTTTAGGAGGCTAAAATATGTTTTCACAGCAGTACATTGCTTAGCTTCCGTGCCCGTACTCCTGTCTGCTTCTTCAATGTGGGGGCATTTTGACGACCACCTACTGTGGGTAATACACTATAAAGAAGTACTTCATACAGCCTCATTTAAAAAAATATCTGAACTGTCTCTTTAAGTAAATATTTATGTGACATTTTACAAACAACGCTGACCCCCCTGTATTCCATCTTTTGCCTTCATTTATATACTTCTTTTGCTTTTTTCCTCCATTTTCAAAAACTTTTTCCTTTCTTTTCCCAGGATCTTTTTCTTGTGACTCTCATATTGTAGCTGTACATGGGGAGAACCTCTACACCGTGGAGCCAAACAGGGTCCAGATTCGCACACCACAGGTCCGTTTTCCCAGCCTGCAACCTACATCCAGTTGTTTGAACATGCATTTTGTAAACACTTGCTGGGTGCTGCTGTTGTAGTACTTGATTAGAATTGTTTTTAAATGAGCATAAACTCACAGGCAAGTGGTATTTGTCACTATAAACTGGATTATTGCTAAATCATGTCCTTTCTTTAGGGCACCGTTAAGCAACTGCTTACTTTCTCCAAGGCAGAAGGCAACCCTGTACTACTCAGTGTGTGTGGGTCTTACCTGGTGGTAGGGACAGACACAGCACACATCAGAGTATTTGACCTCTCTCGAAGGTATTAACCTAATGGATGTTCAGTTCTGGTATCATTCAATCAACAAAGTAGTGGAAAAAGCCAGCTAACTTCCTTGTATTGTAAATTTCTGCTCATGTCCTCACAGAGATGCAAAAGCTAACTGTGGTGCTAAGAACCTGCCTGAACAGATTGCCAATCTGGGAGCCCTGAGGTCAGTCAAATGCAACTCCAATGGCAGCCAAGTCAGCATCCTAATCTCTCAGGTGAATGGATAACATACAGCAGTCAGCCTCTCCCTTATTTGAGAGCTGATACTTCTGTTAAACATTCCAGTATCCTGAAATGTGACATCTGAATATTTCTCTTAACAGAGTTGTATGTGACTCTTTCTTTTTAGGTTAACGGGCGACCAGATCACAAAGTGTACTTTTATGACGTTGAGATGGACACTGTGACACACTTTGACTTCTTCGTCGGCAGACCGTCCAGTGGTATCTCACAGCCAGAAGAAAGTGAAAGGTAGCTGACATTGCTTTTGACTGTATTTGCTTTCTGCCTGTGTAGAGTTTTCTCCTCTTGCTGTCTTATACTGAACATGACTGTTCTGTGTTTCAGGCAGCAGTTTCAGGGGACGGAGCTCAGCGGTCGCTGCCCTGTATCTCACTACTGGGATGAGAGTGAACATCGTCTTTTTGTGTGTGAGACTGTGCCAATCAGCTCTGAATCCTCATCCATTAGTCTCTTGGATACGGTAAGGAGTGCTCCTGACTTAGACCCGTAAAATTCTACAAGCTGTAAATACTTCCACTGGGACTACTGGTGCTAAAAAAATTACAAATCTATGGTCCTATACTTATAGAACTCTGGATGATTTTATTAATCCAGGCATGATGCTATTGTAATTTAATTGTTTTATTTCAATGATCTTGTTTGCCAAGAATGGAAGCCATAATCGTAAATGAAAAACTTTTTTGATTTATGGCCCGGTTCTACAGTACAACTGCACATGTGATCACCCAATATAGGATTTCAATAAATGCAAATTCAAGGTAGTTTGACGGCGTCTTTCCTTCCTTCTACACAGATGGACGTGTCAGTAGTGACACTCTTCTGTACGCAGGAGCATGGGCTCCTCCTACAAGACTGCTACCCTAAACCTTCAGGCCTGCAGGCGCTCCTCGCTCTGGATGTGCCCTACTATTATTTCAGCTGCAAGGTGAGGGTGAAGAAAACTAATTTGCTGGTGTGTTGTCTCCTCAGTAAGGGGTTCCTCATACCGCATCTAAATCTTGAGTTTCTTCAACATATTCTTTGTGTTTCTATTTGCACCATCACTATTCTTATGTGGAACTTAATTGTTTGCCTGGTCTTACAAACCCCCAGCTATTATTTCGGAGGGGGGGTGTCTTTTTACCAGAAGTAAGTGTCTGTCCTCTCCAGTCTGTTCAGAACGCTTCCGTATTTTTGACTCCCAACAACTGTGGTCGTGTGTGCCTTGTGCCGCATTAAGCTAAATGTTTTAGTTCCTCAGGATTAGCGGCACAAGTGCATCCCAAAAATCTGTAGATGTCATTGTGCTGTGTCCAGTTTCCACCCAACTTGTCTTAATGGATAGGTTTGTCCTGTGATGCTTTGTTATTGTTTGGTTTGCTCTTATCCATTCCCATAACCAATGTTTTCGCCAGGATTTTGCATTTTATTTTACTAATAATGTTCATACCTCAAAACATGCTGCATTAATTTACAGGCTGTGAATCACATGTTTACCAAATCTTAATACTGTGTTTTCCTCCTTGGTCAACCCCTTCTCAGCCCGGTGAGAGAGATCCAGGGTTACCAGAGATTTCAGCCACAACATCAGCACCTCCGCAGCAGCCATCACGGGGCACAGCAGCCCAGTTCCCCCATATGGTGTCCAGGCGAGCTCTCAGAGACTTTGTGGGCCTGGAGAACTGTGAGAGGGCAACCCGCGACGCCATGCTCAACTTCAGCTTCTACCTGACCATCGGCGATATGGATGAAGCCTTCAAGTCTATCAAGCTCATCAAGAGGTAAGGCATCTATATTTGCATGCCATCATTTCAGCTCAGAGAATGGAGACATGCAGGATGGCACGTCCCTGTTTGATTGCTGTCATCGCTTTTGGCAGCAGCCCTTTTCACAGGGGCTTTAGTTCAAAGGCTGAGCAAACAGGAGTAGCATTGTTGGTACAGCCTTGACTCTTCTCAGAATGCTTTGCAGACAGGGGCTGTAACTAGCTTCTGACTTACAGTGAGAATAGGGCATTGTTACTTCATGCTTTTCCTTCACCCGTCATTTCATTCAGCACCTCTGTCTGTTGAGGTCAACATGGTGGAAAACTACGACAATGGTCCTGTAACAGTGATAGATTGCCTTTATGTTTAACAGATAATCATGGCTAAACACTGCATATTTATAAGTTTTAAACTAAAGGAGCCATAGCTCTGTGCGTGATACAGATTTAGCTAGCTAAACTTCAAGAACTATATCACTTAGGGTTTTTATCTATCTATCTATCTATCTATCTATCTATCTATCTATCTATCTATCTATCTATCTATCTATCTATCTATCTATCTATCTATCTATCTATCTATCTATCTATCTATCTATCTAGAAGAAGTAATAAATGGGGACAGAAATGCTGCTGAATAACAGGAATGACCCTTTAACTACTGTACTTTAACATATGTAGAATTCAATAATATATCAAACTAAACTCTGCAGTTTGCCTTCAAGTGTATCATATGCTATAACCAAATCGGATACACCAGGGCATAACTTTTATTTGTTTATGTAACTACATGAAATAGTATGTTAAACACAGGACATGATTAAGGACTTTTTCTGTGTCTGTGCTTTGGGAAGGAACTCTTCAGTGTGTATATATGTGACTGTTTCTGTTAGTGTGCGGGTGTGTTCGGAGGGGATGTACTTTTCTAAACACACTGTGACTTTACACACACACGCACACACACACATTGCCAGTTTGGTCCAAAAGGAGTGCCCTTTCCATTCTTGCAAACACTGAATCAGGTCACTAAAAGGATGTGCGTGTCTGTTCCTGTGTGTGTGTGTGTTGGGGAAACGTATATGTGATTTCAGTGGGGATCTGATATTATCTTTAGCAGAATACGTGATTAAGGGCACTCAGTCTGACTTCTGCTGTAGTGTTGCTTTCGCACGTACAGATATAATGCTAATGGGAAAATAGAATAAAAACAAACAAATGGGAATAGCATATCTCACTGGCCGGATATTCCAATGAGTTTAATAGGCATGATGACAGCTTTTCTAAGTTCCTCAATGATGGCTATTTTTACTTCTGCTCCTTTTTTTTTTAAAGATCGGTATTGTGTTCGATTCCCGCATATCTCCACCCACAGGAATAAGCATTTCCTTTAGCAGAAACCTGTACCTTCTGGGACGTGTCTCTATGGTGCCGATCTTTGAATTAACAAAGACTCTCATGCGTGAGTCAGAGACTGGCTCAAGATCCAGGAGTCAATCACAGGGCTTTACTCAGCCTGGATGTTCTGAATCAAGTAGAAAAATTCTTAAAGCTGCAAGTCACTTCATTCAAAACAGATATTCTTAGTATAAAAATCCCTCTTGTCTCCCAAAGCAGTGTGTCAGATACAGGTTGGAATGTCTTTATTCAGTCCAGACTGTGCTACTTCCTCTCATTCATGTTGTCCTTGACTTTAGGTGACATGCTGCAGGGTTATCTGCCCACATGAATGCAAGCCTTCTCTTAGTGTCTTTTTGCCACTGCCTTTGCTATTTAAAAAGCAAAGGTCCCCCTTTCCATCATGTACAGAAACACCTAAGGAAGTGTTCAGGGGTGTAGCAGAAACTGATTGATGATGTTTTAGTCATCAAAATTGGCTTGGTACATGTGACCCTCATGCACTCAGTTTATGCCATTTGTCATAGGAAAGTATGTAGTTCGTTGCGTGAAACCTTCTTCTCTGCAGGTAGTCTTTCATTCTTCAAGGAAGCTATTCCCATTCCTGAAGAAAACATTAGATTTTGTACAAAATTAAATGTTTTATTTATTTTAAGATAATATAAGTAGTGTTTGTTCATCCCTAACCTGGATTAGTTTTCCTCTTAATGGAAATTAAAATGTATTTACCAGCGCATTCTCAGATAATTCATCTACATCCCTGATTCCAAGAAAGTTGGGGCGCATCAAATTCAGAATTCACAATGTATATTTACAAAAACAACTTTATCAGATTGAGCATAAAATATATTGTCTTTGTACAATTGAATATATGTCAGAAAGAGTTACAAAATAACTGCATTCTGTTTTATTTTTATTTTAAAGATGTCCCAACTTTTTTGGAATCTGGGATGTATTGAAAAGCTGTATCACACATGTATGTGTAGCACTTTTTCTCATACTATACTGTAGTGTAAATCAAATTACAGCCCATATGAACTCTTAACAAATCTAAAGGAATAGTTTGGATTTTTTTCAAATTGGGGTTTTATGAGGTACTCATTCCTAGTCAGTGTATTACGGACAGGAGATGACAGTCAGCACGTCACCAATTCGAAGGGGCAGGCAGGACTACTGAAGCTAAGCAATGTACAGCTGTGGATGGGAACAGTGGCAAAACAGTTTTAGCAACTTAAAAAAAGATTAACCTAAAACATCTACCTTGCTCTCAGACAGTAATCTCCGACTGGGAACTGAAGCAGTCATACAGTAATTTTACCTCACAGAACCAGAGTTTCTGGTCTTCTGCTGCCTCGATTGATTTGTTTGTTTGTGTTATTGTGTTACTTTGGTGAATTGAGCTATCTAGGTCTATTCAGGGACCCCAGAGTACAGAAATATTCAAAGACATAAGGCAAAAATCCGACATTTGTTTATTGCCCAAAACAGTATGGTAGTAGCATAAAACATGGGCACGTCTGTGGTGGGAAAAGCTGTTACCCATAGAACCCATTTTATTCAGATATCCTGAGGTCAGAGGTCAAGGTGCTCTAAGAAAATTGACATGTTATTTGTCAATTTAGCTTAAAACTTAGCTTAAATTTAGGTACCAATGGATTCCTTAGATCTTCTCATTTTATTAGATATTATATCTGTTCATTTTTTTAGGTGTGGTGTTGGACACCAAAACAGCAGCAACAACAACAACCACTTTGTTTGAACATTAACCAAAACATTTATTGAATTTATATGATATATTATTTTAATGTGCCCCTATGTTTGGCAATGTGGAAGATCCACAGACAGCCAGGAGTTCTCCGCAGAAGTATGATATGGTCACAATAAAACTACTACTAATAAAAGTACTATTCTTTATTCAACTATATTATATTAATTTAAGTATACAGTATGTACCACAAGCGAGCAGAGCTTGTTATGGAAAGCGTCGTGAAAAATTGATATCGAAACGTGTTTGTCATTTCAAAATGTAGTATGTCTCCAAAACACTTGTTAGAACAAAAACAATTAACATATATCAATTGACAGGTCATTCATCATATTTATTTTCCTTTTTTTCCCAAGAGGAAAAATATGAATGTGGCAATGACTAATAAAGAAAGGATGAGAATATTCCCTAATTTCAGTATGACCTCATTGGCTATTTTAAAATGAACTATTGTCAGTGTTGTGGGTCAGCCCAATATAAAACTCCTCTGCTTTTACCTTGTTAGTTAATCTACTTACTTGCAACATATGTCATTAAAATAATATGTATAAAAAATGTAATAAGCTTTAACTGGATGAAAACAAATATGAGGTATTCTGGTATTACGTTTTTCATCATTTCCAATTTAAAAAATATGCAGGAGGCCATTTAATAAGTGCACATATAACAAAACAGGTCAAGTTCCAGCTTGATCTTTTCATAAGCAGGATGTTTCATATGAGACAGTACTTGTCCAAATACCAAAATTAGCTATAAATTAGCTAAACCCAAACATGGATACATGAAATGTCATACAGTTTAGAGTTTAGGGTTGCTTCATACATTACTTTAGCTCAATCTGTGACTTTCACACACAAAGCTGCTAAATAATTCTAATATCTTTGTTTATGGTGGAAGAAGTTGTGAAATGTAGAGTTTTACAATTGCAGGTACATGTTAGTCCAGCTGTTGTAGAGCCACAGGAAAGCCCACTGGTCTTCCGAGTCGCTTTGAGACTCCTGAATGGAGTTGAGTCTTGTCTTGTACAGCTTATTCACTTGGCTTATGAAGTGACGTGGCTCAACAAGGCGACTCCACATAGTCATTGTCCAAGCGTGGGTGGAATGGTGATGCCAGTGAGCGACTGATGATGATAACTCGAGGTGGGAGGCAGTCTTCACGGCGATGTAAAATGTTCCAGATGAGCATGGCCGCAGCCATCGTGGCCAGCAAGCAAGCAGCTATGTCCAAGTAGCAGGAGTAGGACAGGTGTGTGTAGGGCCCGATCCTGTAGAAGGTCACAAGTCCAATGACCAGCACAAAACCTGTACAGGCGCACAGAGAGAGAAGGCTTCAGTCAGTGAAAGTGCATTGCCATTCAGATTTAGCAATTTGTACATTGAGTCATGAGCATGCCATTACAAAGAATTATGTTGTTAAAGAATAAATTAATAAAATGAACTGTAAAGATATAAAGAGAAAGACACATTTGTCAACAATATTTGGGAGAAATGGTTATTTTGAGTATATAGAAAAAGTTTTGGCTCATGAAAAAAGGGAGCAAAAACAGAAGTGCTGTGTTTATATTTTTGTTCAGTGTATATAATAAGAATAATATATAAAAATAAAAGAAATGTGGAAAAATAAAGACAAATAAAAAATAAATAAAACAATAGTTATAAGCATTCCAATTCATTTTGACATATATTTCAGTATATATATATATGTATATATGTATATATATATGTATATTATTTTTTATTTTTTGTTATAGGTTTATTCTTTTATATTGGCATTCGTGTGGCTAAAAACTGGTCACAGAAAAGAAAATATTCTTCAGTGAAGGAGAAAAAATGTTCTGAAGGTTTTTTTTCTTTTCTGTGACTATGTATGTATTTACTTTACTATTTCTAGTTAAGTATATCCAGGATGTTCCAAAGGCGCACTTTTTCAGATACAGTAATTGAACAGGTTGGTCACTTTTAGATTTACACCCTGTAGCCTTGTATTTTACAGTTCAGCGGGAGCTCCGTGAGGGGCCTTTGAATTTGGAAATCTGTTTCCTCCTAGGAAGAACTTCTGAGATTTCGAGATCAAAGTTTTCAATAGCGTAAAAATATCAGAGCATGAATATATGCGCGGAAAAGCCTTTGAGATGTTTTATCTCCTGATTTCTTTGATTCACGGCCACTCACGCGATGAGGAACTCCTGTTTGCATGCGAAAGTAAAAAAGCCACAGCCTTCAATTCCATGCTGTTTCTTTGATCTTTACTTTGTTTTATCGACATGATCTGCTTTGGGAAGTTGTTCACTGTCTCCATAGCCCACACCTTTCCTCATTCTTTATTATTCCATAAAAGCCCACATTTATCCCTTAGCCAATCCCTCATTTAACTGATTAAAATGTGGTCTGGAGCCGTTCAGTAGCTCAACAGTAACACATGTCTGAGAACCTGCCCCATCAACAGTGGTATAAATACATAGGACCAAAAATAATCACTGGAAATATGGATGTTGGTGCTTTAGGATATGAATCAGTCAGTTTCCTGAAGCAGTCAGCGGCACCAAAGGAGGAGTTCATTTATATTTCTTTCTCTACCTTTACAGTACGATGGCTGTGATTGTTTTAAGTGAGGATGTGGATATTGTGTCAGCGTAGCATTGCATGTCTACCATCGTGTGTACGCATAAGAATGCAACCTGTCTGGCTCCTTATCCGAGAAAATGAATAATCTTCTGTCCAGGTTCCAGTCAGGGTGGGCTGTGTGAACCTCTTTTTTGGCACGGACTTATCTGTCAAATTTCCTTCCCCTTCTTCCTCTTTCCATCCTTCCTTCCTTCCCTCCTCTCCACTCCCTAAGCTTCGAGGTTAATATATTTGCTGGACATTTGACATGATCTGTCACAGAGAGAATCTTATCTGAAGACCAGGTCTTGGAAATTCATTCCGATGGTTTGTTTTCCTTCCAGATAGTTATGTATTGGTTTATTCTTAAGGGGCACATTCATTAGCGCCTGCCTGGATGTCTTGCTCAAATCTGTATCACTCCCTTATTCTCAGGAATCTCTTCGGCCGCAGATTCCTGGGAAAGGCATGACTCCTTGATGAGCCACATTTTACACATCTGAATTGAGCTCCCTAGTTGCAATTCCCCCAAATCAAAAGAAATTATAATATGCGTCTCAGAGGGGCATGGCCTGCACTCATGGCTTTTGACATTATAGAGCCATGTCCATTCAGAAAAACACATTCCAGAGGATAAAACAACCAATATTGTCCTTTCAGGCCAGACCTGCCAAAACCGCTGAGATATCTCTGAATGGAACTGGATATTGTTATTCCACAGTCTGCTTGCAATAGCTGAGCATTTTGGCACGTCTGAAAATGAAAACATTCCTGAGAAAGTGAGTGATGTGTAAAAATATCCCCATTCATTCAGAGCTAAAGCCCATTCACCGAATCCATGGGGGAGGTCTAACGTAGGACTGAGGAATGGATTGCTGAATGGTTAATAGAGGCAGTCTGCACTTGCAGAATGAGGCTCCTTTACTTAGATATGATTTCTCTAAAGGAAAGCTATTATTCAGCCTTTATATTCAGCTATAACTACCTTTTATAATTAATCAGTTTGAAGGTTATTTTCTCCCTGAATAGATTAATTGTTCAAATAGTAAGATTTTGCCCATATAATTTCTTGAAGCCTAAGATCATATTGATTGTTTTGTCTGACCAACAGTCAAAAATAAGTCATGAAAATTATTAAACAAAGAAAGCAGCAACTTTAAGAAGCTGACATGGTAACCAAAGTTCAAATCTTTTGACTTCCCTGATCCCCTGACTTTTTTATCTAGTACCACAATGTGATCAACTTTGATTAATTGCCATGAAAACTGATGGAGATTCAGCATGTTATAATTAATCATCTACTGGGTTTACTCTCAGATCTGGTCGTGTGGTGTCGTCTTTAGTTACTTGAAAAACAGTTGCTGTTTTTTTTCTGTTGATTGACATGATTTAATATATCACTATATCAATGATCAGTTCAATATCAATATTAAATCACTTCAGACCTATATTCAAAGCATAGACTGTATAAAAGTAGTGGACTTAGTAACTTCATCCACTGGTTCGTGGATGGCGATTTGGAGCCTCATATCTGACATTTAGGCTGTATTTATTTAAGAACACTAGAAACCAGTGAGTCAGTGTCTCTTCATTTAAACTCTTCCCCTGAATGTTCCTGAGTATTCTATTTTTGGTTGGAAACATCCTATTTACCGAGATACATGTCATCTTATGACTCAGCAGCTTTGTTGGCCATATATGGTAAAGGACTATAATTAGAAGATGGTGTTTTTCCAGAGAGTATCGCTATTTTTAGATGTCAGGGAACTAGGTGTGTACTGTTTATTACTAATACCAACATTTGTGGACATATATCATTGATCACATTATCAAAACAGACATAAATGTCCACACCCATGTTTTTTGCCATTGTGTTTGTTAATCATTCTTGAGTAAGATGAGTTCCTGGTCACTGAAGTTTGGCTGGTGGTGTTGTTGTCTGATGTTGGAAAATACTGTAATGTTGGGTGGGTCGTCTCACCAAGGTCTTCAGATAAAAGCCCTCGTCCCTGCTGCAATGTGTGCCCAAGACGCTAACGATAATAAGGGGATTCTTTATTTGCCGCTACTCTTGGACATTTTGTAAACACAGACATAAAAGCTAGGCCAGCTTATCTAGACAGAGGCTATTCCCACCCTGCTGTTGTGTATACCATTTCTCTACCAAAACACACTATAATCACACAATCACAACACACACACTGACATACACAGACCTGCATGCACATAATCCCTCCTGCCAGTGCACACACAAACACACAGTCCCTGTCGAAACTGTCTTTCCCGTGCATTCCCCCTCCCCTCTTTTTCCTTCTTCAGCTCGGGGGTTTGCATAACAGGTAGTCACAGACATTTCCTCGTCCTGAGCAGGGATATCCTGGCGCCCGACAGTCGCTCCCTGGCTCGCTGCAGCTCTGGCCCATGGACTCTGGACTAGGACTAAATTTAGACCCAGAGCGGACCCCCCTTCATGCCGCTATGCCACAATGATACCAACCGGCTGAGCGACCACTGCACACAACACAACACAACACACTTCCTTAGAAGGGGCACTGGTGCAGGCCATGCCAGCTCTTGAGGTGGATGGATGGGTGCTAGTTATGGAGGAGGGGGTTTGTCACCCCATCAAGTTATGTCTCATGCTAAATAATCCAGAGGTTGGCATTCTTTCTATTTTCTGCTGTCCTCTATTGGCTAGTCTCTTTCACTTGGTTTATTTATACTTTTTTCTCTCTACACTAACATTAGAAACACAAATGTGTTTAACTAGAGAAATTAGCAATTTGAAAATTGTTAATGGCATGTTATCACCTCTGTGCATAATTTAGTTTCAGGTTGTCTGCCCAGAGTTGTCATAAATTGACCTTTTGTTGAGTTTTTAACCATATTTTACCAACTTTTTTTTTTTTTTTTT
>CAFUXE010000190.1:27223-63617 GCA_903364295.1 Serranus cabrilla | reverse complement strand
TTTTTTTTTTTATACATAACACTGCTTCATTCACTGTTGTTTAATTGGCCTGTTTGTTTTGGAGAGCATGAGATTTCTGCAGATATAAGCGCTTGGTAAAAACCTCCTGAATGTCCTAATCTTAAGTTATCATAGAAACAACACAGCTAAACTCCAGCCCATCTGCCTATGTGCCAAACTGTGTTGCAGAAACACTTATTTTTGCTCTATAAATGCTTTATTTTTGTGTTTTTACTGGTGTTAATCAGTGGTTCTGTTTGTTTTGGAGAGGAGTAGAATTTTGCTGATGATTCAGCTCCCAGTAAAACCCTCCTGAACAATAAACACTGAAATAATTAAAAACTGGCTCTAATGATGGCATTGTTCAGTCATTTGTTATTGTTTTGAGTGAGACCTCTAGTGGCACAAAATTACATATATTACCTACATGTCCTAACAGCAATTTTCCCAAAATCCAGGTTTATTTTTCACTGAGTAAACTCAAAGCGAGACGTGTGCTCTCTTTGACTTGAGCCTGAAAGTTTTTAACTTTGTCCTACTGCAGTATTTGGCCCCTGAGGCTGATCTTAACTGTTTGAGAGTCAGCCAATCCAGCTCCCCCTGTGATTGTATCCACTCTTTTTGGCACTCTACCAGAGACCATATGAACTTTGCTCTACAGCATCTGGATTTCTCTCGGTCTGTGTCAGAAGGATATTAATGTGCATAGTTTGTCTTTCTGCTGATGCAAACAAAGACGTTGTAGAAACTCTGTTACTCACTGGCTAGCTGGAAGAGTGCAGCAATGGCCTCCTCCCACCACTGGGATTCCTGTGTGATGAAGGGCAGCTCCATCAGTCCAAGAAGGAAGATCAGCTGACCAGCAGTCAGGGCCACCGTCGCCATCAGGTTACATGCCCGCATCATGTCAAACTGCACTTGAGGGACCAGAAAAAAAAGCTGTGTCATTTTTCATGCACTGTGATCTAGATGCGAACGTTAGTAGACAATGGTGCTCATTGTGCCTAGTAAGGTTTACCAGTGGACCTTCAGCATTTCATGGAGTTTTTCTTGAATGAAAAATGCCATGATGACTCACTGCCATTGACCTAGAGCACCTAGATTGGATTTATGGATATTGTACATAACAAGAGCCTGACTGATATGGGATTTTTGAGACCAATACTGATACCAATATTGTGCACCAAACTTTTGCTAGTGGTACCCAGAGAACTACTTTGTATTGCATTGTCAGCCAATTCAATAAATGATAACTGAGAAAATACCAAATAAATAGGAATAGAATAAATTGCTTAATAATTATTAGTGTTCAGTTTCAGTCAATTGCTGACTATTTAATAAAAAATGAATAAAGAAAATAATTGGCATTTCTTAATCACACCAAGCAACATTTTGCTTATCTTCTTTTTTTAGAAGGTATGATAACATTGTTATGTTGCACTTTCACTCAAAACTAGCATAAAAACTTACATTTGACGGTGCTGCGGGATTCTTGGTAGCCTGCATAATCAGAGCCCCATCCCAGGCCTTCGCACTGCCTCTGTGTCCCCTGCCCCCTCCTCCCAGCCTGGAGATCATCTCGGCCCCTTTCCCCACCAGTGGGGCACATCCTCCATAGTCCCACGCTCCGCTTGCGTCCGTCATCCAGGGCTTGCAGGACCCAGCTGGGGGTGAAGGCTGCAACATTATTTAGGACCAGGGACAGCAGGGCTACTGCCACTGCTGCCGCGACCAGCCTCTGCACGGCCATGCGGCGCCTGACGCCCGCCACCTCTCCCCCTCCCTCGTGTCCCTCCACAGACCCCTGATCCTCCGCGGTGTCCTGCCCGCTGTCTTGCCTCTCCTCTGGGGCTGTAGCACCAGCGGTGCTCTGGGCCCCTTGGCTCCTCTCCACCTCCTCCTCCACCACAACCACCACTACCTCCTCCTCCTCCAGCTGTTAGCGAGTGTCGTCCCAGCTCACACAGAGGTGGAATTGACAAAAGTGTTGTCTTGAGGCTTAGCTAAAGAACATCTCCATTCATCCTCATTCAGGAGTTGGTTGTCGTTGCAGCAGATCCTCAACCCTCCTCCTCAGACAGCACTGCGGGTACGCTGGGGTTAATCCAACTGACACCTAGGTCCATTCCACTGGCTCCGGCTGGCTGCAGCTTGACTCTTAGATCTTGCTACTTTCTTGCTTTTCTTTGTCTTCGCCTTGTCCTTCTTCAGTGCAACTTATTGCACTTGTCTGTGTTTGCAGCTGGCGTCTCTATGTAGGCAGTACTTTATTTTTTCGTTATTTTTTCCTCGTCTTTTTGCTGCAGCAACTTCACATTGCCTTCAGAAGTGTGCAGATGCAAATAAGCATAGATTCTCAGAACAGTGTTGCTCGGAGCGGACTCGTCAGTGACTTTACTAAGACTGCCTCTCAACTCTCCCACTGCCTGACTGGAACAAGCAATCCTTCAACCCACCTCCTTCTGCTTCTTTCTTTCCTTAACTGTTTCTCTGAAAATCCTTGAGGTCAGAGTTGAAAAGTGGGGGAGTTGCTGTTATAGTCCAAGACATCAGTTCGCAGCTGTAGCAAGCTTGAAACAGACAGCCTCCTCCTTCACGATCACTTTAAATGTGTGTGTGTCAGTGTGTTTGTGTTAGAGAATGTCCAAAAGACCCCCCTCTTAGACGTCACTGTTGTGTATTCTTTTGTCTGGAGCCCAGGGGGCGTTCGCTAAAGTCCTCTCTCTCGTGTACAACAAACATATTGGCCACCGCCGTCCGCCAGCAACAGGATGTGTTTCCTGAGAGGAAAAGAGGATGGGAAGAGGGGCCAAATGTAGACCTGTTCCTTCTCTTGTCTTTCCTTTTCTGGCTCTCTAGATCTTGCCGCCCTGTGTGCAGTTTGCTGTATTTTTCCCAGCATTCTGAAGTATCTCAGATTTCATTGTCAGGGTTGGTTTTCTGTGACCATATAGAGCAGGATTTTGGCTAACAGTTGCTTTCTTTTTCTTCACTCGGCCTCCATTCCCCCTCTTATAGGGCCCCTAAAGATTTGGGGTATTTCCTGTTGCCTAACTTTAATAAACAGCCCACATCTGTATCAGCTAAAGCAAGGAGGAGGGAGACGGACGCAAATAGAGACCAGATGGCTGTGGAATCTTAAATGTGGAATTGAAGCAAAAAAGAAAAAAGGGTAGAGGGGCTGATTTACGTCAGCAAGACAAAAGTAAAAAGGGAAAGACGGAGATCACACGCCTCTTTTTTGTGTTTAAGTCCTGCACTCTTGCATTCTTTTCTCTCCACACTTAAATCATGTTTGTGTGCAGGAGATCTTTTGTGGACATTTGTTATCATTGGGATAAATGTTAAAATAATACCATTATAGATGAAAGCTTTTACATGCACAATAAGGGTTTAGGACCTTCATTATAAACCAAAGATAAACTGTAAATAATTGTGCGTCACTGTTGAATAATAAAATACCAATGCAGTGAGAACACTTTGCCCTTGCAAACAAGTCATTTCTCTTTTCTCTGTAGTAAAGCGGTATGGGAAAACATGGCACGGATGTGTGTGAAAACCCGCCGCCTGGATGTGGCACGTGTGTGCCTTGGGAATATGGGAAATGCCAGGGCAGCAAAAGCGCTGAAGGAGGCGGAGGCTGAGCCTGAGCCAGAAGCCCAAGTGGCTATGTTGGCCATTCAGCTCGGCATGCTGGTAAGATATGTAAGATGTAAGAGTGTATATGACTGATGAGACATGCCTCAGTCTCAGTGAGTGGTTTGATGGAGTGGTTTGCCCCCTTTTGCAGATTATTTTTATTTATCTGTGAGCCTTTTTTTATATGACATTACAGTTTTTTAAATAAAAAAATATGACATGAAATGTTGATTTGATGCTGTACTATTCTTTACCTTATTGAGCCAATTTTTAGATTAATCAATAGAGGAAATATCAGATAATGATAGCAGAAAGGCCACCCCCTTACTCCAGACCATTAAATCCATTTAAAGGGTTATTTTTTCTGCTCTTCATAAATAACCCCCAAACTGTAGTCCAACATAATGCCACATCCTTTTAAGCCTGAGCAGTGCACCACAGAAAGACCATGGGACTTTCCAGACCACGACCGTTTATCTTTCCATCATCTTTTCCTGTCCTCCAATAGGAAGATGCAGAAAAGTTGTACAAGAGCTGTCAACGCTATGACCTGCTGAACAGTTTCTACCAGGCTTCTGGCCAATGGCAGCAGGCTTTGGAAACAGCGGAGAACCAAGACCGCATCCACCTGCGTACCACCTACTACAATTATGCCAAATACCTGGAGTCCATGGGAGACAAGAGCCTGGCCCTGACTTAGTAAGACAGAACCGGTTGTGGTATTATATCAGTCATTTTACAAAAAATTTTTTTTACATGGAAACAAAGTGTAACTGTCAGCCTTGTTGTTACAGTTATGAGAATTCAGACACACATCGGGTCGAAGTTCCCAGAATGCTCCAGGATGACACATCATCTCTAGAGATATACGTAAATAAAATGAAAGACAAGTAAGTCTAGAGCTTCTCTTGATGTTAAAAACCTTCCCGCCTGAAGATAATATTCCATAAGCTGCTTACTGTATGCATTTAAACATCGGCCCTATCATCTCATCCATCCAGGAACATCTATAAGTGGTGGGCCCAGTACCTGGAGAGCCAGTCAGACATGGATTCAGCACTGCGCTTCTATGAATCTGCCCAAGATTATCTCTCTCTGGTTCGAGTCCACTGCTACATGGGGAACATTCAGAAGGTGACGCAGTTTGTATAAGGGGGGGCACGTAACATTTATAATGTTTTATATATGTATTTTTTTTAATATAAAGCAGGTTTATGTGCTGCATAAATACTGTGAAAGTACTGAAACGCTCAATCCACAGAGAAATTCACACATACACACGTATTCAGAAACTGTATGATTATATATGAAACCAAAAATAGCTGTCATTATTTGCACTTAACCCATAGACATGTATTGCAGTAAAAGACATACGTATAATGTTGATATAGGGAGTTTTTCATAAATATGAGAATGTATTTATTTATTTATTTCTGTATTTATTATACCAGGCATCTGAGATAGCCAATGACACAGGTGACAGGGCAGCATCGTACCACCTGGCCAGACACTACGAGGGCCATGATGATATCAAACAGGCTGTCCACTTCTACACACGAGCCCAGGCCTACAACAATGCCATACGACTCTGTAAGGTAAAGAACTCCAATTTCTGAATCAAAACTTTTAATTATCACATTTATTGGCAAAAACTGTTTGGTCCATGTTTTTTGTGTGTTTGTTCAGTGTTCTAGCTGTGCTTCAGTCTCTCAGCGGGTTGTTGGCATGTGTGTATTATATCTAAACAGGAGAATGGCTTGGATGACCAGCTGATGAATCTGGCTTTGTTGAGTAACGCTGAGGACATGATGGAGGCTGCTTGTTACTACGAGGAGAAAGGCACCCACATGGATCGAGCTGTGGCACTCTATCACAAGGTCTTTCACAAATGTCTGCATTTTTTGAATGGCTGTTTTGATAATGCATTATAAATCATTCCACAAGGGGGCAGCATTACACCATATAAAGAACCAGGGTGGTTTTTGGTTCCAGCAGTTTGCTTTTTTTCCTCCACTGCAGGCTGGTTACGTCTCTAAAGCTCTGGAGTTGGCTTTTGCCACCCAGCAGTTCTCTGCACTTCAGCTGATCGCTGAGGATCTGAATGAGTACTCTGATCCAGCCCTCCTGGCCCGCTGCTCGGACTTCTTCATCACACATTCCCAGTACGAGAAAGCTGTGGAGTTACTGGTAGCAGCCAAGAAGGTACCTGTTTGTAACAGCCAATACATGAACACATCAGTTCACATGTGCATACTAATGTGTCTTTTTATTTTTGTATGAACAAAGCACCATCAAGCTTTGGAGCTGTGTGTGAACCAGAGCTTAACCATCACAGAGGAGCTGGCAGAGAGAATGACTGTAACTGACTCCAAAGATTTGTCTGAAGAGGCTCGAAAGGACTTACTGGAGAGGATAGCCGACTGCTGTATGCGTCAGGGCAATTACCACCTGGCAACCAAGAAATACACACAGGCGGGCAACAAACCCAAGGTAATGCTGTGTTTGTAGTAAACACTACATGGACTCTGTGCCAGCTCAGAACATCTCACAGGTAACTGGGTGAAAGGACAAGGGATTATTTCATCATTTGGTGTCAGCAGCATGTGCAATACACACACACACACACACACACACACACACACACACATATTACTGTTGAATAGAGCTGACACTTTGTCGACTGGCAGAAAGCTTATTGCCAACTGATAAAATGATAAAATAAGACTTTTAGAGAAATCATCTTGGACTTTTTTTCCCTTTTTTTTCTTTTCTTTTTTTTTTTACAATTTTATGTCATTTTAAAGATTAGCCGTTAACAATGAATTGACTATTCTCAAAAATGTTTTTCTAACAGGCAATGAGAGCACTCCTCAAGTCAGGCGACACAGAGAAAATAGTGTTCTTCGCCAATGTTTGTCGTCAGAAGGAGCTTTTCATCATGGCCGCCAACTACCTCCAGTCTCTGGACTGGCGGAAAGATCCGGAGATCTTGAAGACAATCATTGGATTCTACACTAAAGGCAGGGCTCCGGACCTGCTGGCTGGCTTCTATGAAGCCTGTGCTCAGGTACAGCAATATCCATCTATTTATAGATGTTTATTATTGGTTTGGTTTGGTTATGAATTGACAATAAGCGGGCTTTAATAGAGAGTTAAACAGGCAAAATACTTGTTCAAATAACTAATATATGCTGCTCTTGTTAAGGTGGAGATTGATGATTACCAGAACTATGAAAAGGCACTAGATGCTTTGTCAGAGGCTTATAAGTGCCTCTCAAAAACAAAGGACGCTTCAGCTGGACAACAGGAAGTGAGACTGTCTGACCTGCAGCATAGACTCACGCTCATCAAGAAGTTTGTCCACGCACGCAGGTAAGAATATAACTCATATTGCTCTCTTCTGTATCATAAATCCTTCTTTTTCTTCTGAAACAGAGAAGGTTTTGTTATTTGTCTGAGTTTTTGACCTTTGGTCGGCAGGTTGTATCCAGAGGATGCTGGTGAGGCGGTGCGGTTATGTGAATCCTTGCTGGAGGAGCCGGAGTTGGACCCTGCTGTCAGGATCGGAGATGCATTTGGTTTCCTGGTGGAGCATCACTGTCAGCAAGGCAACTTCCAAGTGGTGACTATGTTTTTTCTAGTTATTTTCGCAGTGACATTAGTCAAATATCTTCATTGTGAGGCATTCTCCACAGAAGTATCTGAATGGGGCGATTTTTTTTCTTAATAAATGCAAATTATCAAAACATGCAGTACATCAAGATAAATGAGGCATCAGAAAAACAAAACATGACAGAATCATCTGATTGTGCAAATAAAAATACAGTAAGGCCAAAATAAGAAGATAGATTGATAAATAAATAAATAAATATAACATTTTCAAACAACAGAATTAAGAAAAAA
The DNA here is from genome assembly GCA_903364295.1 of Serranus cabrilla. NCBI lineage: Eukaryota > Metazoa > Chordata > Actinopteri > Perciformes > Serranidae > Serranus > Serranus cabrilla. Next base: position 56,075 of record CAFUXE010000190.1, on the reverse strand, counting down.
ATACTATATGAGTAAAAATAAAAAATAAATGAATAAAATGTAAAGACATCATACCATCACCTATAGTAATTCCCTGATTGTAAGTGGATGTCCAGCTCTTTATCTTCGTCCATCTTTCTCCTCCAGGCCTACCGTAAGCTGGAGGAGCTCCAGAAGCTTTTGCCATCACAGAACGTCAGGTACTATATCAGCCAGGCCAGCCTAGAGGCCCTGCAGAGAGAGATGGGCTTACCCATGGAGCGTGGGGATCGCAGGCAGAGTGTGAAGGAAGAGGATGAAGTGGAGGAAGACTTAAATGTAACCTAAATTTCTCTTTATTTTGTTAAACTATATAATATATTTTCATATAACTGGATTCTTTAATCATGTGTATAAAGAATCTGCATTACCATGATCATGGAGATGCACTCTATCAGACCGGGGATGAGTTACCAGCACCTTGGTGAAGCAGGAATCGGTTGTAATAGACGGCACTTGATCATCGCACTGTGAAGATGGGAGAGACAGGAGGAAGGAAACCTACACCAGGACCACATAACGTGAATTAAATCTTCCACACCCATAAAGACTGGATGTCTCCTACCTCAAAAAAACTATATTTTGACCCGCAATACATTAAACTAAATATTCCAGTATGACTGAGGACCAAGAATCAACACTAGAGGCTCTAATTGTGGAGATCATGATCACATGATCACATTTATATATAAACTTTTTCAACCTAATGCAGAGGTCATTTCAGATACACACAAGACCTCCTAAATTCCACTGAATCTTCACCTTTCTTCCTTTATTATGTATGATCTGTGAGAAAAAATATTTAATTTAATGCAGCTTTTTTACTCTACCTTCCATCCTTAATTAATTTTACAGATGCAAAATTGATAATTACAGATTATCGCCTTTGTGCTGGATTTTATATCTAGGTTTTGCTCTGAATGTGCTGTTTGTTAAATTTATTTCAGATTTCATTATGTGGATTACACGCATTGGTACAATGTATTTTTGAAAAATACGATTAATTTAAACATTTTAAGCATCCTCTCAGTGTCAAAACTTGTATGTCTACAAAGCATTTTTCAGCTATTTTTGATAACTTTGGAGTCGATTTCTACCTAGCATATGTGAGTTAATGTATTTTGCCTACCTAAGTTCCTATAATAAAACGTTTTTTAAATAAATTGTACTATATGACCTGAAGGTTTTATATCAGTATTGACATTCATATTCATAGGCCTGTAATCAATTAAAAAAAATCTGAAACTGGGCATAATTGTTTAATTTTATTAAGTTCTCCAAACATATAACATATAATCTGACCCATCCCCGACAATACCCATTAACCGTAGCATTTGGTCATTATTACCACTGATGGACCATCAATACAAAAAAATACCTTGTCGTTTCCAGCTGACGTCACAAGATGGCGCTGCCGTCCTTGTCATTTCCTCCGGCCCCTGTAAGAAGTAACGATAGAGTTTGACCTTGTTGTTTCCCAGGCTGAAACAATGAACGTCTAAATCACACGTAAACAATAATTTACCATAGCTGTTAAATGTTCCCATACGCTTTTGTAACACAAAGAGGGGACCAGTACTGCAAACTAACTGTGGACGCTTTAATCTTCAATATCAACTGTTAGTTTGAAGGAAACCAGTGAACCGTTGAAAATGTTATTTTCTCAGTGATGATTACAGTTGCATATGTGGTAAATTAGCCAAGCATGCAAATAAATAAATACACAAATATACAAATACAGAGTTCACAGCAGTTTATATCCGTGTTGTCGAGACCATGGCAACATATTGTTGGTGGATACAGTGTCCTTTAATGTCAGATTGGCAGCCGTTGACACTGAGTAAAGATGGACACACAGGACCAACAGACAACTTCAGATGAACTTCAGGACCGACTTCAAGCTCAAGAAAATGTAAGTAAACTATTAGTGAGTCTTCATGAAGAGGGGCTGTACACACTTTTTACTTCTGAAAATAAAAGTCCAGTTTGGCTAAGTAACAGCTAGTGTCTGAAGTAAGCTAGCTTAATCTGAGATGTACATAGGCTACAAACTCAGGAGTGGTTAGCAAGTTAGCATAATTGTCCTTGAGATGTAACTACAGCTGCTGTCAGTGGTGGAATATAACTAAGTACATTTAGTCATGCACTGTAACTACTTCAGTGCAATTTTGATTTACTAGTGTAAAGTATTTCCATTTTCTGTAACTTTATACTTTGAATCCACTACATTTTGCTGCAAATGTTGTACATTTAACTCCACTACATGTAGCTGCCAGTTTTAGTCACTTTTCAGGTCAAGATTTAACATAAAAACATGATAAGTTTAAAGTCATTAATATCAGTAATATTACAGCGTAGTATTAGTACTTTTACTTAAGTAAGGAATCTAAATACTTCTTCCACCACTGGCTACTCTGCAGCCAACATGGGAATCATTTAAGTGAACATGAGCTATTATTAACTCATTAAAGAAAAGTGTTTTTGTTCTCCCCTCTTTAGTTGCAGCTGCATGACAAAAATGAACGCCTTTTCGCCAAAGTGGGCTACTTGGAGAGCAGACTGGGCCACCTGGCCAGCTCCAACACAGACCTGTCCTGCAGGCTGGTCCAGAGTGAGGAGGAAAAACTCAAGGTAGAGTTCATGAGCTATGTGAAGCATCTATGTATGAACTATAGGTTGAATGTAGCTGAAGTTGTCTTCCATGTTTTCCAGATTTCTAAGGAGCTTGTGGAGGAGAAAATTCATACAAACAAGATGAGAGAGCAGTTTGAAGAGGAGACATTTGAGCTGAAAAACAAGGTGAGGGTTTGGTTGGAGTGATGTAAATAAAAGTGTGTGAAATGTGAAGGTCCGGTCTGATCAGAGAGAAGATTTAATAAGCCTAAAAAGGGTTAAATCATCATTTGATCCTGAATAACTGATGCTGTCTGCACTTTCATCCCCCTTGTCAGATATTGAACCAAGCCGGTGTGATGACAGAGCTAGAGATGGAGCGAGACAACTTATTGAGGGAACTCCAGTCTGCTGAGGCTCGTCTGACAGTGGGAGAGAAGGGCGGCCGAGACCTGACAGACGAGTACGCCACACTGAGGAAGAACTACCTTTCTCTGGCTGAGGCCCGTGATGAAGAGCGTGCACAGAGTGAAGAGCTGAGTGCTGAGCTGCTGGCATTGGCTCAGGCGCAGGATGCCCTCCGCAGGCAGCTGGACGAGCAGCAGCAGAGTGTGAAGAGTACCACGCAGGGCCTGCACAGTGAGCTGGACAGGGTGCGGGCCTTGATCGGCCGCATGTCACGCAACAGAGTCAAGGTGAGACAGTTTATTTATTAATGCAAGCAGGAATAAGGTTTGTAGTTTCTATTTTAGTTCCTGATCAAAGTTGTAGTTTCCCTAATGATGAAAATTTAAACGTTCCAACATTTCTCCAACTCCAACACAAGCAAAACATGAGTTTTGTGCAGCTCATGCTTCTCACATTCTTAAAAACAGCTCAAGCAATCATTGCAACATAATTTACTGGACCAATGAATGCAAAAGACTCTCACATAATTTCTAGAATCCAGGGCTGTCCCCTCTTAATGGATTAGTTGACCAATTGATGGTTTTGGTCTTAGTAGACGAGGATTTCTTTGATCATTCCTCGATTAGTTCTTTTTGTCATGCTAACTGACTTTTATGAGCACATCTCTGGTAAACACAGGGTTTAAAGTGTTGCCTTTGCACAATTATTTGCAAAGGAACAAATTTTTACCAACTGTCAAACTAAATGAATAGTCAACAAAATCACATCTTAGACGAGGAAAGCCCTAATATATATCCCATAATGTATTTAATAGACTCTTATTAGTCTAAATAATATACTAACAAACATAAAAAAGTATGACATGAGAATATGTAACTCCACAAAAACAGAGGGGGAGACAGTTGACCAAAAAATAAAAAAAATAACAAGAGACAAAATAAAATTTTATTTGGTCTCAGAGAAGTCCTTAGCTCTTTAAGAAATCAAATGTGTTTTTGAAAGTGAAAAAAGTCCAACATAATAAAGAACACATTTTCTTTTGGCTTCAGAAAACTTTTCATTTTGGGGTAAACTAAAAACAAAATCAAATGTCATACATGCCTTTTTTAAAATGTCTATTCTATTTTCTTAACAGCTTGAGGATCTGGAAGCTTTGGACAAGGAGCAAAAAAATATGGAAAAAACTGTAAGTATTTTTGTATATAATGTGTTTTTGGGAATGGTGGCCCACACATGTTTTTCAGGCACAAGTTAAATATCTAAGCACCTCCCTGGCCTATTTCATATGGTCTCTCATAGCTACTTGGAAACCAAGCTGAGATCAAAGACACGCTGGAGAAAATGAAGAACAGCTACGAGGAGCAGCAGCAGAAACTGGAGGAGAAAGTGTGAGGGCCAGTGAATGTTTGTCATTTACTCGTGCACAACCCTAATTAAGACAAAACATCATTATCTTTCCATTTCCTTTCATCAAACGAACAAACCCACCTCAGGATGTCCCAGAGTTCATCCTGCACGCATCTGCTCTGCGGTCCTCTCTTTGATTTCTCCTCTGAGCTGTGGCTTTATTTACTGTGTGTGTGATGTGGTCTCTTTGCGTTGCCCCTGTGATGTGGCTGTCTGTGGATTTGGGGAGCTATTCACTTGTTGTTGAGCCTGTGTTTGGTCATCAGGGTGGAAATGGGTAAAGAGCACCGAGAGAACAAGAGATTGATCCATGAACGACAGCAGGAACTATCTGAGCAGAGCGCGGTGAGCAGGAACATGTTTCAACTGACTGTAGATACTATCAGTAGAACCTGACCGACATGGGATTTTTGAGACAGATGCCGATACTGATTTAAGAGGGGGAGAATGAATTGATAACTGATACAGCAGCCGATATAGTGATTCTTTTTATCTGGAATAAAAATAAACCTTTTTATGTGGGTTTTGCATCGATTTTGCATCGATTTTTGTGTGTTGGACTCTAATTATCACTGCTTCCTCCCCTCTGAATGAATGTTTACTTGATGGAAATGTGTCCCGATGTAATAATGATATTTCTATCCAAGGCCCTGATGTGCTCTCAGAGCCGAGTGAAGGAGACCGAAGAAGAAAACTCGAAGCTGCAGCTTCAGGTCAAACAGCTGAATGAGGAATACCGTGCGAGGCTCGTACGCTACATACAGGACGTAGCTGTGAGTGGCAGTGTTCACACACATGCATGCGTACAAAGCAAACACAGCATCAACGTGCATGTCTTTGATTTAGGAGTACATCGATGGACTTGGAGAAGGAAAAAGCCCTCCAGAGACTTCTAAGATGAGGAAACACGTGGACAGCATGCTGCAGGACGTCCGTTCATCCTACAGGGTCAGAGAGGAACAGCTCGCCATTGCTGCTCGCTCCTATAAGAAGAGACTCCAGAGGATCACAAACACACATCACGCTCTTCTTATCGCATACAGGTGAGACTTTAGACACGGGTACATTTACGTAATCCATGAAGAGTAACTTGCCTCATTGACACACTGTGATTTTTAGGGTTCAGAGGGATCAGATCTTGGCCAATCCAGGCTGCGGTCTTGACCCTGGACCCCCAGAAGCCAGCTTCAGCCTGCAGCCCTCTGAGCTCAGAGATGAAACTGAGAAGGAGCTCCGGCACCTTCGCCAGGACAAAGCGAGGCTGGAGGGTCAGCTGCAGGCGGCCCGGGAGCAGGTAGTGCAAAAGAAACATGGCTGCTTTGAAGTGGGCTGATCTGCTTTTGTTTTGTCTGGTGGATGCGTGTTTTTGGTCTGTGGGGATTCTTCTTTGTGTCTGTACTTCCCTGCTAAAGCCACACAGCATTTGTTTTACGCATCAGGGCAACTGATAAAAAGATTTTAAACATTTGTGTCCTCCAGCTATAAAAATGTATTATCATGGGGAGCAGTTTTAGCACTTATTGTTTATTTTAGATCTGTTTTTGAATGCATAGTCTGCCTTTTTGGGGGGAAATGCTCATTTGCATCATAGAACAGTGACTTCCAACCAGCAGGGAGTCCAGGAAGTTACTACACCCAGTAAATAAATAGTCAAATTGTGTGACATCCCATAAAACTAGAGGTTGTCGTTTTCACATTTTTTGTTTGTGTGCAGTTTTCATCTCCAATCCACATTAAAAGTAAAAAAAAAAGATCTTTTAAAAGACTCACTGACCTTCGTTAAAAAATGAAATGCAATAGAAAGTCAATAATATCTGCTACGATGTTGCAGTGTGTTCACTTTTTAGGAGCAAAATACTACAGCTCAGATTCTGTTTCTGTCACTCATAAAAATATGCAACATTTTCAAAGTTCCCTCATTGTTCTACATAAATCAGTGTGTTTATGGTGATTTTGGCTTTTCTGCTGCAGGTTGCGGTCGTCAAGATGCCGGTTCAGAATTCTAGCCATTATGAGTGAGTGTCATTTTTTTTTTTGCATTTTAACCAAATGACAAATGTGGTCAGCTGTGGAACGTGTGATAAAAAGTTATGAAAAATGTAACTTTATCAGGCAGGCATGCGAGGAATCCTGGTCAGACATAAGGAAACAGCTGAAGGAGATCACAGCCTCGACGCTGGTAAACAAAACTCTCTCAGCCCTTAAACTCTGGATTGTCAAATTACCACCCACACACAGAAAAAATGTTTTATTTTGAAGAAAAACGTCTGTGATAAAGGTCCTTTCTTTAAACAGACGGGCTTTGAGAAGGAGCGCGCCCTTCTCATCACCAGGGCCGCGGTCGCAGAGGCACAGGTGTCAGAGCTGCAGGATTATATTGACAACCACCTCGGCAGGTCAGGAACTCACTTGATGTGTGAATTGTATAAAGTTCACAATGAGTGTTATATTGAGCCTTACCACTACCTGCAGGTATAAAGAGGAGATCTCACATCTGTGCAGACTGCATGGGACTCAGGAGGCCGGGCGGGCCCAAAGTGCTAATTCATCACTCCAGTAAGAAAAGTGGACACAAAATCTTAGTCCCAGTCATATATTGCAATATAGTGCAAAATTAGAGTTGAACCTCTTAAATATTAGAGTTGAAAAACTAATACAGATTTAAACATTTATCAAAGTTTTAATTTTAAGCTGCTTTTATTCAAACTAAACCCCTTTTTCAAGTGTTTACTCATTCTAAATCCATCTGAATTCCCTGTTTTGACCAGAGAACATATGTGTGGTGTGTGTTACCACCATCACTAGGTGGTGCTGCTCATATTGGTGCTTTCCTCGATGAAAGGCCCCCAAAGAAATCTGGCCTTGAGAAAAAAATGCCTGGAATGTTTGTAAAGCTTATGTCAATTTCACGAGCCCGGGAGAAGAAAGCGTGGTGACAATGAGGGGTCACCCTGGTGAGAATAATGTCATTACATGTTACCCAGACACATACACGCCTGTGAATACTCTCCCTCAATGCCGTGCTGAGAACTGTGGCGCAAACAAGCCAGGCTTTTTTTTCCAGGATGAGGGTTCATATTTATAACCTCGGTGTTGGTGTGAATAGCCATTTATTCCCTTTAAATCCCTTTAACAGTGAAGGGATCTGCATTTTTTTCTTATGTGTTTTGGTAGCTGGGTTTCCTGCCACTTTAAAATTGGAAAATGTACTCTAGAAGTCAAAAGGTTTGGTTAAAAAAAATGTAAGTGAGATTTATGTTGACTTTTGTGTTGAAAAAGATAAAAACGTGAAGTTAAAAATGCTCTGGGGAATGATGGGAAAAGTAGAGGAGATGGAAAGAGTCATACGCATGTCACCCCAATCCCCTTTTCAGGGGGCATGCCAGCCCCTGGAGGGAGGGAGCAGGGGTGTGAAAGTTTGAGAGGAATGGGAAGTGGGATTTTGTTAGTAATGTATTACACTCCCAGGGCCCTGGGAAAAGGGGTGGGGGGTGTTCAGCTTGGGCCTGTGCCAACATAGTCAGTGTGCCAAAGCGCTGTGTGCTGGGGACCACTCCTCTCACCGGCAGATCTGTGGGAAAATCAAAAACCAGGTTGTTCTTTGCTGTTCTACCAACAAACACGGAGAGAAGATGTGCCTGCAGAGGCCTCAGCAGACTTGTGCAAGTAAAGTGTAAACAAAAAGCAAGAAAAGTTTGAGCCAAGTAGTAGAAATTCTAACATTGCAAGTGAATGGAGTAGAGTTGAGGTCTGGTGTGCCACAGCTGGTCCCCGAGGCAAACAGCCAAGTTTTCTTCCCAACTTGGGGCATTTTTGGAAAAGTTTACTTCTTGGACTGTAAGCTTTTTATTTACCACTGTATGTGGTCACTATTATGATGTAAATCCTGAATGTATTGACGGATAAATTCAATTCAACGGGTGTTATAAATGTGGCAACAACAAAAAAATCTTCAATTCAAATAATGATTAACCCGCCATGTTAAAGTGTTGAAAATATGCCAAACACAGAAAAGTGTAGTTGGAGTAGTTGGTGATATTATCTACTGGTAAATTAATATAAAACATCTGTTCAGAGTTCAGTGAAACAACTAAAACATAGTGGATTTTCAAAAGTTTAAAATCTTCCCCGTTTTCTTCTAAATCTAAATTTAGACAAGTCAAATGGCCCCAAACCTACGTACAACAAGTCAGTATATTTGAAGCAGTAATGAGTGATAAGAATGAATAGTTCATGTGGAGAATGTCAGCTCAGCAGGATCAGCAGGAAGTCTTTGAACTCATCATTACTCATTACAATTTCCACTCAAGGATGTGAAAGCCAGCAGCAGCATCAGTGTAGGGCGTTTTTGCATTCATAAATGTGTTACCATTTAATGATCATTAAATTTTTTTTCATGACCAATGTACGGTGGCCCTGAGAGCTCAATGCACTTCAAATACCACAACACAAGCAAGAGAATGATGCTTATTTACAGTGTTAGGGAATCAGTGGTAGACATTAGTGAGTGTTGAGTGTGTGTGTGTGTGTGTGTTACCACAAATAATGCTATCTGTAGATGTAGTTTGTAAAAGTAAAACTACACAAAAAATGGCAAAAAAAGTAATTTAACTACTTGAAACGGCACACAAATATAAATACAGTTGAACTTCCATCAAGCTACTGCAAAATGTAGTTCAGCTACTAGTTCACTCACATGTAGTTCACGACTCCCCAACACTACTTTTTCACTTTCTTCACTCTCCTCTGTTTTACTGATGTACTTTGGGTCCATATTTTGTTTTGTGAGCGGCACAGTGGGAAAGAGGCTGGGTGAATGTGTCGTTCCGAGGATGGGAAGCAGGGTGGAGCGATGCAGAGGAAGTACCTCACATGGCCCGCGATCGGCCGCTCGTCAAGAGGCCCTTTGTTTTAGGAGGTTAATGCCTAATTGATACAGGCTTAATGAGAGCGAGCTGTGTGTGCAGAGTGTGTGAGCCAGGGGGGCTGGACGGCCCTGCCATAATTGGAACGGACAAGCCTTGTGTGGAGGAGTGCACAGGGAAAGGATTTATGGGAACGCAAGGAAAGTAGAAGCAGAGTGGGAATGAGGAAGAAAAGGTGACAATGAGGATGAGGAATGTGGAGGCAGTGGGAGAGGAATCCGCTGTGATAGTGAGAGTATTGGAAGATCATGAGAAAGAAGTGTTGTGACAATGGAAACATGAGCATTAACTTCAACCAGGATGTTCCCATGGAAGTTTTATGGGTCGTTTCCTGAATTTCCCCATGATACTGATATGATTTGTGATTGATTGTTGGGTCGCTATAGACTGCATGTAAAATGTACCAATAATAGTGGTAGTTCTATAGTTTTTCTGTTGGATATTAATGAACTAATGCAAACAAAATGCCCACATAAACTCTGTTACTGTCTGTTTTCTGAGACACCTGTCTTTTCTCCTCTGATGAGCTGTCTTTTTCGACCCCCTCTTATAGTCTGACAGTCTCAGACTATTCATGCAAGAGTCCCCAGTTTCCCCCCAGACAAGCTTTCAGTGTGAAGGCTGGAGAGGCATTAAGAGGGAGGAGGGAAGGGGCAGGAGAGGGGAGCACAGAAGAACCGTGCACTTCAGAAAGCCTTGAAGAATCAGGACTGAAAGCTATGGAGATTCTGGGTGGCTGAGAAAGAGGGGAAAAAAGAGTGAAAAGAAGAAAAAATAAAGGGGGTCAATGTGCATAATTATAAAGATGAGAGGGGAAACAATAGAAAATGGATTTTTGGAAGTGGGGCTTAAACAGTAAGCTGCAAATTGTGAGGTACAAAATGAGAATGTTGAGGAAAGACAGAATATAGGGTGAGAAATGGGCGGAGGAAGAGTTACAGTAAGGGTGAGAAAGACAGGGGAGGGAGGCAGCGCGGTGAACAAGAGCGAGTGAGAATGAGGCTGAGTGTCGGTGAGGGAAGGAGAGAGGGACAGACCCTCTGTTTTCCCACACTCGGCCGGTTCCCACAGCAGACCTGGCTAATCCCTGTCTTAATTGGGGGAGAATTCCAGCGCACATGTTCCCCTGGAATGAGCGTAGAGCGCAGGGAGAGGAAGGCTCAGGAGCTTGTGACACATCAGACAGGCCACAGCGGCTGGGCTGATGCACAATGTGTGAGTGCACTTTGTTGGAATATAAACATGCCGCCCGACTGTCAGCACGTCTGCTGCATAAATGGCTTCACAAGTTTCTGTTTCTTTTTCTTTTCACTCGATCCAACGTGAAAAATGCTCTTAGCAGCCACTTAGCATCACTCTGTCGCATTGCACCATGTAACAAGTATGTAACTTAAAAGTTTATTTCATGAATGTTAAAAGGAAAAACCTTAAACAGCCTCACGCTGTTCAAGCATCAGTTCACCCAAATTGCAAAAGACATAGTTTTCTCATATACCTCAAGTGCTGTATAGCCAAGATTTTATCTAAAAAGAATCTGGTGATATTCAATACAATATTGGTAAATGGAATTTCTGTTTATGGTGCAAAATGTAAATTATCTTTTACGTGAATACTGTCAGTTACATTATTTATTATATCTTGGACTTCTGGAAAGACAGTATTTACCACAACTAGCCGGTAAATAAAGTGGAGAAATTAACAGCTAAAGAGCCACATATTTCCTTTCAGAGTTGGTGGAGACCAAATCAGAGCTAACGGAGTGAATGTTCGACTTACATTCATCCAAAATAAATGCTAAGCTATCTTCTGATGTTTTCGGTTCTCAAACCAAACAGAACAATTTATAGAGATAGGAATGATATCCTTATGATTTGTGACGACCTGTAAGATATTCCAGTGCAGGTTTTGTCAAAGGTCACTGATACAATCTTTCCTTTAACAGCTACTTCGAAAGACCAGAACGCAATACAGCCACAGTACATTCAGCGTTGAGTAAAAGATTTGGTTACTATTACTATTTGGTAATTAATATTATTATATCTGGGACTTCTGGAATTACACAGTGGAGCATTTAACAGCTAAAGAGCCAGATTATCCTTTTGGACTTGGTGGAGACCAAATCAGAGCTACAAGTGAGTAACTATTTGACCAACATTTGGCTAACAATGCTACTTAAAATAAATGCAAAGCTAGTTCCCATTTGTTGTGCTCAAATCACCAAACATTGAATGATGATATATGAATATACAAATGATATATTTATGATTCCTGATATCCCAAGAGATATTTCCAGTGCAGTTTTGAAGTAGTTGGAAAATGGTGTAAACTGAGTTAATCTCCATCAGTTTACAACAGCTACTTCATAAAATCAGAATGTAACACAGCTACAGTACATTGGGCATAGAGTACATTTATTTGATTTTATGCAATAAGAGCACCACATTTCTCTGGCAGTTATTCAAAAGAAATCTGTAGAACTGTAGGAAATCAGAGGCGTGACACAGTTTTTCATAACAAATCATGTATTTTCTTTTTATACTAACTGATAAAGTCTTGCCTGCACAGGTTTCATGATAAGAGTCTATTAAATATCACTTTTTCACATATTTCACAGCACTGTGCAGCAGCCGTATCTGTTGACAAATCCTGCCCTGAAGCTGCGTTTTGCAGGAGAAAAATGCAAGGAGATACTAGTAACATAACAAAACAACCGTGAGTGGCAGTTTCGTTCCTGCCTACCTCTTTCCTTAATAAACAATTTGAACAATAGGCACAGTGCATTATGTCTCTGCGGAGGTAACCCAAGACGACTGCTCTGAGGAGAAAGAGAAGAGGCAAGAAAATGGGTGCAGAAGGGGAGGCAGTACTGTAGGATTAGATGGGAGAAACACAGAGGTGGGTGGCAGGTAACGAGAGGAGAACTGAACTGATCTGCCAGGGAGGTTTTTCCCCTTTGTGTAGACAATCAGACTGGTTTTGTCAGCAAACCATAATCTTTGTGGTTAATTGGCAGGGTAAGAGAGCCCTTTGGAAGACAGGTGTGCTTCCTGGTAGTGAGTAGACTCCCAGTCATTGGTTTAGTAACCAGAAGGCTGACGTCAATCGCATGAGGGAGTAAGACAGAGAATTGAAGTGTCATTGTGTTATGAAGAGTTCTGTTGATAGATGATTGTACAGGATACGACAGCAGGAAAACCTAAGTTACCCTTTGGAAATTATCATCTTTTAAAGTCGGTATCACGATATCTTCTAATATTGACCATTCTTGCATCATGGTTCTTTAGATGTCAAAGCAAACCGTCATGGAATGTTTCAACAACTACTGTTAGGAATGCAATGACATTTTGTACTGACAAAGACTTGGATCAGACATTAAACCATCTGCTGACTCCAAAGTACAAAGTATGTGTCTGCATGATGATCTTTTATTATGCAACTTGCCCAAAACCATCACAAACATTGGAAGGTGAAGAGGATACACGAAGACGTCAACTAATATGCCTAGTTTTGGGAATTTCTGGCAGTATGGGCCAATGTATCTAGTCGTGTTTTTCAGAGCTCTTTAAGGTAAAGGTAAAGATTTGGTTAATAAGCAATTTATTAGGCTATGGTTTCCTGTGACCATGGTTCACTATAGCACAACGGTAGCTTTTTACTTTTCGGCATGCATCATACATCATAAAAGTGGTTTTAATTTGTGAAGATTATCCTGCTGAACAAAACACATAAGCCATGGAAACGTGTTTGCACAGAGCTTATTTTCTTCAATGATCCAAAATCCAATGCAAAAACCCCATAGGTGAATCCTCAATAGATCCCATGGTGATGCTACAATAATCCATCATTTCGTTTGCTCTCTGAAGTGAGAATGCGTCTGACAGTCTTCTGTCGTCTATGGACTTGATTTATCACAGCTATGGTAATCTATATCCATCCATTCCTTATTCAGCTATGTGAACCTGTTTCCCCTCGTCCTGCCGGGGTGAATGTCTTTAAGTAGCCTTATTAAAGTATGATGTCAGTGTTTGGACGCTTCTTTGGTTGTACCCCCTGCAGGCGATGTCAGCCCCAGGATGTGGTGAGGAGATGGCAGCTGTGTTCAGCTCAAACCAAGGCCTTCCTTGGAGGGGGTCGCAATTCATTCCCTCTGTCTTTCCTCACAATACTTTTTTTGGCGGGAAAGCACCAAAGACGCTTGTTTGACCCAACTTGTGTTTCTTTGCGGGACCCCCTCCCTGAGAAAAGTGTCGCCCGCCTCCACACTCATACACCATGTCCACCCTGTCTTGATTGATTTTCAGTGCGCATTTTGGAAGGGATTACAGCCATCTGCAGGCTCTTGAGGAACAAAGGGGGCTCCTCGCTCTCCTCCCTTCAGTACTTCAGAGGGATAACATGGCCAGATAAACATGCTCTGCACCGCTCTGAACTTGTTCTCTATTCTGCCTTGACCTCTCAACCCACCCAAACTGCCCACTCAACTTTAAAGCTGACCACGTTATTCTCCTCTGTGAATAGAGGCTACCCATCAGCTTTTGCAAATTGCTCATTACGAAAAGCCCAGTATGAGTCATTATAATAACTGTTGCACTGAAAGAGTTGTGCCATCATGCATATTGTTTGGTTGCAGCTTGTGTTTCCTTGGCTACATGATAAGACTAAGCAAGCTAGCGTGTTCTCCGACGTGAACGTTCACAGTTTCCAGTCGTGAATCACCACTCCCAGCTGTGCGAGGGTGTTATGGGAACAAGAAATCGTCAGCTGGGAATTTTGCGATGCCAAATTGTGGTCATGGACTTCAGGCTCACTGTCAGCTGGTGCTGGACTGATAGAGGGGCAGCAGGATGCGCAGCCACTGAGTCACAGGAAGAGATGGGCAGACCGCTCGGCCCAATGTTTGGTTGCAGTAGGTTGGATTACCAGTAAGACAAAATTATTTGTTTATGTGGAAAATGAAATCCGCAGCTGTTTGTTCAGCGCTTCGTACGAACCTAGTTGATGCAGAAGCCGTGCGTCAAGTGTGTGGCAACCACTGTTTTGGATCCACAACAGCAGCTGTGGGAAAGATTAGATGATGAAGCCATGAAGAGGCGTTCCAGCAGAAAGAGATACAGGTGGAGGAAAAGTGTGAGAAGCGCTGTTATGTGATGAGAGAGATCAGGCTATTGGACGGGAGTGAAAATTAATGACTTTATTTATTACTTTACCAATGTCAGAGGATATTAGTTGTTCCTTTAAAGAAATTAACCAATTTCATTGCTGTTCCTGTAGCAAAAATGGTAAATGGAATGACCATCAGGAATCCATTTAGCACCAATGAATGCAGCATTGGGAGCAATTTGGGGTTCAGTATCTTGCCCAATAATATGTGTAGGCTGCCATAGTCAGGGACCGAACCACCACCTTTCCAAACAGCTGAGCCACAGCCACAGTTCTGCAATTCTGAAGAAATGTAATTTTCAAACAAATTTGTATTTGTGTAAAGCAAAATCAACTAAGAAGAAGGGAAAACCCTGGTGGACACAACAAGTTCTTTCTTTTCTGGAGATTTCTGACCTCTAATAGTCCTAGAAACACTCAGAAATCACCATCCTCCAGCTCCATCCACTGAGAACATCATGTGGTATAATGGGAAGCTTCAGAACAATATTGGACCTTGTGTTGAGATTATGTCAACGGCTATTTCCAGGGTTAAGAATGTACCTTTAAGATAGATGAAAAAACCTAACACATTAGGAAAATTGCAATGAATGCATGGAGATAAGTCCAATATTTCAGGTGTTTGCAGGTCTGATGTGTGGGCCTCTGCAAAGCTGCATAAAAGGTAGACTTTCTGCTGCAAACACTGGACCTGTGCACTGGGTGTGGTGTTGTTGTGCCGGACTACGAGGGAGTGTCCAGGAGCACTTTGCCCCCGTCTGTGCTCTCATCTCTGGAGCTTTGTCTCCGTCCACTTCCCTCAAACTCCCCCAGGGGCTGACGGAAGTCCACACCCAACACTCTCTCTCCCATCGCTTTGGATTCTCCTTTCCTGAGCGCTCCCTGCCGCCGCGTCCATACCTCACCTCGACAACACAACAGGACAGAATAAAGAGAGGAGGGGGTGGGGGTGGGGGGGGTGATTGTGTGCCTGCAGCCTTCTGCAAAACAAATGAAAATCAATCAGCATCAAAGGAGTGCATGCATTTTTCTTTTCGGAAAGTTTTATTTAGACCGCATTGTAACAATGCGCATACATTTTTTTGCAACAGTATTAATTGTGATGACTTTTATTTAGCAAGTGCCAAGCTAAACTGTGCCACTGTGTCATTGTGGCTGCACTGACATTAACTGCAGTTTTGGGGGTTCAAGCTGGGGTCACAAAGAAGTGACAACAATGCAGGAAGTTTAGCTTTGTCAAAATGTCACATGATGTATTAGTTGTTGGAGTATAATTTGAGTGCTCTTTGTTTTGGCTTATCAGCCCTGCAGCAGTAACCTCAGATGTACTGGAGGGGAGGGGGGCAGAGGTGTGTGTGTATGTGTTTGCAGGGCAGAGCAGCTCGGGGCCCCCAGCTACAGGCCGTTTTAAAGGAGCACTGAGGCAGTAAATAGCTGGGGAGGCTGGAGGTTCACTCACATGAACTACTGATGCGGTGGCAAACCAGTGTCGGGGTTTCTATGGGAGATGGCGCGCCAGACATGGAAGGCATGTCGAGCTTTTGTGATTTTTTTTCCTCCCATTTACCATAAACACCATGTAAATTCCCCAGCTGCTCTTTTTCAAGCGGATTTACAGCGTGCAGTAAATTTGAGATGTTACTGAGGTGTGTGCATGTACATTTTTACACAGAATTTCGGAGAAACAGGTGGTGAATTTATCACAGGGGTCGTCATGTTGGAGCAGAAAGTTTGTAACAGATATGATCTTAATCCAAGTGAAGGGAGGACACACACTGCTGCAGGCAGTGGAAAACAGATTTGGTTTGATTGTGTACTCGTGCACACAGCAGTGCGACTGTGTGGCACCTCAGCTCAGCCGACTGCCACGCTGCTCCCTTAATGGCAATTTATTGCTTCCTGAATCCTGAAAATGGGAGGCCAAGGACAACAGAATTCCTAACGCTGTTTTCTACCTCCTTCACCGTCCAAACGCCCTCAGGGTCCTAACACTCCTTAAATCTCTCCGCCTTTTAGGCCCCTCGCTCTCTGAGGCACGCCGTTTGTTCAGAGCTTTCAGGGGTCTGATTCATGGGTACTTGAAGTGACGAATGTCTGAGAAAAGTTAACCGTGCTAAAAACCTTTACTTTACCAAATACTATAGAGTAGGTTAAACTGTATCGGTGTGTAAGGCAAGAGGGCTGATAAATGTGCTGACAAACGAATGATCCGGCTGCAAAATGTTTGCGTAAAATGAGCATAAAACGATCAAAGAATGACTTCAAAGTGAACCCATCAAAAGGCCTCAAGAAGAAAACAAATCCATGTGTTTTCTCACAGTATATTTTAATAACACAGACAAACACAAAAATAATCCACAATACTGAGACAATGTTGTTTTTTCCACAGACTTTTTTCCATTTTTTCTAAAATTTCTTATTAACATATTTACATTCACATTGCTATTGACATAAATTCACATACAAAAATAAACAGCGAAAATGGCAGTGTACGCATGTAAGACATACTGCTTCAGCACGTCGCAGTAATTTGGTATAAACCCCTCCCCTTGTTGATATAGTGCACATTAGATATGAAATTCATTCACACAACAGAATTTTAAACATTAAATGCATATTTGTGTTTCTCTTGAGCGAGCCCTGTCCAGTTCAATAACTTATTTATCCACCAAAAGGCGGTTAAATGTTTTTTTTCATGAAATAACACTGGACATCAGTTATGAATGGCTGTTGTCATCAGTTTTATGAACGTTGCTTATCTTAAACAGGCTAATATGTTGTGTGATAATGTGACAACATCAGCAGAGAGCAGTGCATGCATTGAAAACGTATAGCTGCTTTGGCAACACTGCTACGACATATTGTTTTAAATAATTATCTTTAAAATCAAAAGCAATCCAATTAGTTCAATTTTGCAGAAATATTGCTGACATGTACTGTAACACAGGCCTCCTTAACGCCTTCATCTCCTACCGTAAGCAAAATCTCAGAGTTGGCTAGAATATGAAAGTGCTCTCAGCACTAGTTTGAGCTGTGAAACCTGCTCAGGTCGCCTTAGCTTCGTGTCACTGCTGTATGTGCTCACATTGTCTGTACATATATTAAATTCTCCATCGCTCGGCTATGCTACATATAGTTGCTTTCTATTTGGTTTTCAGTGCTTGCAGCATCACACTTTCCAGATAATTCCCTTTTCCTTTATCAGTGCAAATATATATATTTTTTAAAACATTTTTTGAGGACTTCTTTATTACTTTTCAATAATCTCCTTATTATAGTAACACTGAGGTTGACCCCAGTACAGGGGTAGCCAGCAAAACATCACAAAAAGGTGCCTGAAGTGTATCCACGCTGGGATAGCCACTAATAGGCAGTTAGCTTTCTATAGAACTTTTCATAAATTTTCCTGAGTTTCAAAGCAATGACTCTCAATAGGCCTGAATTAATGGCTTGACTTAATTTATCTCCAATGGAAAGCTTTTCAATAGATTTTCTCTAAACCTGCATAATGGCATCGCTTTGTGTGAAAACCGCCCGATGCCAAATGCTTATAATCTTCATTTCGACCACGTCCCTCATGTCACATCTCCACCGGGCTCTTTCTGACCCGGCGGCTGCATATTGCACTGAAATGGTGCTGGGGAAAGTCCATTTCACTTCTCAGACCTTTGGGAAGACGTTGGTGGCGCCATGGCTGCATCGGCCGACGGTTTACACACCGCGGCTTCTTCCAAAACGTGGAACAGGGCTGAGTTCGGCCTGGCTTTCAGTGCGGCCTCGACTCTGAGTGGTAGACAAGTTGCTGCAGAGTGTTGAACTCAGTCTACAGGCAGTTCGCAGGGTATCTGCTGGGCGGCTTTGGCTATCGTGTACGCCCGCTGGAAGTCCTTGTAGCGGGGAGCGCAGCCTAACCAGGCCTCCCCAAAGTGGACGCGGCCGGTGAAGAGAAAGCTGCCGGGCCCCGGTTTGACGCCACACTGCAGCAGAGTCCTGATCTCGCCCCGGCTGGCCAGGCGGCTGTTGCCTGTGAACAGGGCGTACTTTTGACGAAACACCCGGGTGGCGCTGACCTTGATCACCGCTGCTCGGAGGTTATCGTCTTCAACCACTGATCGGATGTTTCCTCGCACAACTGTGGATAAAAACAAAT
The DNA here is from genome assembly GCA_903364295.1 of Serranus cabrilla. Lineage (NCBI taxonomy): Eukaryota > Metazoa > Chordata > Actinopteri > Perciformes > Serranidae > Serranus > Serranus cabrilla. The sequence goes on along the minus strand of CAFUXE010000190.1, from coordinate 37,394 downwards.
TCAGTTTAATTTCTATGCTTGTTATAAAATGCTGAACTTTTTGTGTTTTGGTTAACTTAAAATCCTTTAACTTAAAATTTAGCTAGTGGGGTTTCTTTGTTGGCCACCAACTGATTGTAAAAGCCGTTTGAAGGCCCAGGCCTGCTCACTAATCCTGACTTTTGTTGCCAGCTGAACTTCTCCTCAGTGCCTTTACAGCTCAATCAGAGGCCTGCAGATTAGTCCACTTCGACTTCTCTTGGGGGGTGATGTCAGGATTAGTCCACTACAGTGCCTCCAGTAGGGGTTCCTGTTTGTGTGTGTGTGTGTTGGGGGCTGCACTGAGCTGCTGTTTCACCTTTAACCTTTGTATTTTTTAGAGGAGAGGATTTGGAGGCACCAGGGTGCTCCACCTTTAAACCGATTTGACACATTTGTAGATCCTGACAAGAAGTCATAATGTTGGACGGCTTTTGCTGCCAGGACTTTTTAGTGGTCATGGTTAAATGTGTTTATCTTGGCTGAATTACTGGGGGGCACTTGACATTTTTATTCCTTTGTATTAGCAACTTATTTCGCAGGTAACTTACCAAAATCACTTGTGCAAACAGCCATCAGGATCTCAGTATTGTTGCAGGGTCTGCAGGCCTCTGGAGAGGGAGAAAAGAGGAAGAGTTAGTTGGTGACCTCACATAACACTCCAAACTGCCAGAAAACACCTATATGCTAATACTTATACTGAGCCCCAGGAAATCAAAGACTGCATTTCCAGATCACATGCACAGGAATGTGAGATGTGAATCCGGAGCTCAAACTCTGTGCAAAGACGAGCAACAAAAGGAGAGACCAACCACTGCGTTCTAACAGACAGCTGCTACTTTTACAGTTGGCAGAGGAGGACCAGTGGAGCTTTAAGGTGCGAGGCTCTTCCACACTAGACGATTTAAAGGCCAGATTGAACTTCCCCTCTTAAAGCCTTTCAGGGTGTCTACAGTCACACCTCATCAAAGCCTGCAAGACAGGGGCCAGGGAGAGGGAGTGGGGGAGGACTTCAAAGATTTTTTTTAAAGTAGCACTTCCCACAAAACTCTTTCTGCAAGGGCTTAATAACTTTTCTTACAAACTGCAAAAAAAAAGAGAGGAAAAATACAGTGCACCTTACTTAAAAGCTGTAACAGGATTTGAAAGTGGCCACAAAAAAATTCAAAGCTCTGTCCGTCTGCATTAACTGAACTGTGGCTAGAATAAAAAAAAAAGCCCTGGCATTTTTTAAAGTTCTCCTTGTGGTTCTTTGGAGGCCCCTTGCCCACCCCACACATTCTCCTCCTTAGTGAAAACCTCTTGATAAATGAGATTCCTTCCTCTCTAGTCCGCAGCAAACCCCCTTCCCAGCCTAATCAGTGTGTGTGTGTGTGTGTGTGGGAGGGAGAGAGAGAGATGTAGTGGGGGGAGTATACTCCTACAGACAAGTCTCCCCACAGAGAAGCAGCTCAACAAAAGAGCGGAGCATCTCAGCTGGGCAGAGGCCTCCCTGTCGCCTAGGAGACGGCAGTAATCCCAGAATACTCATGCGGCACCCATTCAAAGGGCTCTGGACTCTGGAGAAAGCCCCACATACTGTGCTTTTGTCCCCCCCTCCTCCCCACTCCACGGCTCCCCTTCTCCTTCTCCAAACCAGCACGCCTCTGGGGAAAGTTTGGCCACTTCCTCCTCTCTGCACTCTGCATGGGCTGTGGAAAGTCCACCCAGCCCACAGAGGCCTGTTATGAATTATGAATCATCCACAGGCAGGATTTCATGGTGTATATATAATAGCATCACCCTGCATTCCCCAAACTTTTTAAGAAGGAAGGGAAAGAAGTTTGAACACAGTTTTGTTGGCTTTTAAAGAGTTTTGTTTCGGAATTCTAAGAAATTAGATTATTGCTGGATCACTAGTAGAAATAAAGTGAGCTATATATTATATTTCAAGGAGATAAAACTGGCCAAAAATTCTTCTAGAATTCCAGAGTCTCCTTATTTGACCTCAGCTAACCAACATGGCTGCCTCACTGACTCACCTTCACTGCTGATGGGGTTGGAGTCCAGCGACAGGCGGGCGGTCCAGTCCCCTCTCAGCTCATAGCGAAAGGAGGCGATCCTCCTGCTGATGTCCTGATGAGGTGTAGCTTGCAGGAACAGAGCCACCCTCTCCCCAGGCAGGCGGCTGAAGCAGCGGACCCTCGGCGGGGGAGAGGACTCCAGGCGGTCCCCTACCAGAAGCTCCAGGACCCCATCTCGCTCCAGGTACAGCTGGGCTCCGTGGAACTGCTCCGAGGGCTTGACGCAGGCTGTGATGAGGCCTGAGCTGCTGCCGCCGGGCCCCACCGCCACAGAGGGCAGGCGGGGTGAGAGGGTGAGGCGCAGGGCTCCTTTGGGATACAGCCAGTCCAGTGTGCCCTCAGAGCAGTGGAGGGAGATCTGCTCCACACTGCCCCGCTGCATGGACAAACCACTGTATGAAGAAAGAAAAGAGGGAGAAAAGGTTAAATAAAGGGTTTTTGGATCATTTCTTCAAGCAACTGTTAAAGTCTTTAGCATCAGTGGATCTGAAATAGCTGCACAGATTAACTACAGGATGGACTGATCTCGTATAAATATGAGCCCTGCAAACATGCAACTTAGAATGAGAAGATTGCATGAAAAAACTTACAAAACTTTTTAAAATCAGCTTATACTCAGAGAAGGCGCCGCCTACTGGCAACCTATAGCAGCAAGGGCCAGTCATTGCATCATTAGGGCCAAACTTTTATATATACGTATATAAAAAAAGAAAGTTCTCTGCAGGAATTTTCAACATTTTATCGATTATGAAACCACCCTGCAACTACTGCATGCATGCATTCATGTTTTTCCCCCGAGAATCGGAGCTAATCCTCCAGTCTCCTGTCTGTCTGGACCCCCCATGCCTCCTGCAGACAGCCCGGAGGCGCAAACGCAGCGGAGCACTAGAAACATTTTCATTGCGCCTTAATGGCATGCCTCAACATGTTGCATTCACACAAACATTGTCCTTAAGCAGCGAGGCACCTGTAGCATCTCTGAGCGGCATTTTTTGTGCCATTTTTTTCATTTAGAGCATAGAAACTATAAAAAATACTTGCCTTCCTCTCCAGCTGCACTGGTCTTCAGAATAACTTGAAAAAGCCGCGTGAAAAACGGCAAAAAGTAAAATCCACATCGCGTTAATCCAAACCCCAAAAGAAGGCATTTTCGACATTAGATAATGCAAAGCAAAAAAAGGGAAAAATAAGACGTTAGAAAAAGGTTATTCCAAAGCTGAAACCTTGTGAATCCTCCTAAAATTCCGCTATAAAACAAACCTGACTCTAACTGTGATCACCTCCATAGTTTAGTATCCTCTTACCCTGATGTGTGAGATAAGAGAATACCGATAAACTCTCCTCTGCTGTGCGTCAGGAGGGACGCGGAGCTCTGAAGTTATTCACCCTCAGAAAAACTTCACGGACCAATCAGAGCGCGAGGAGTGAAACTTTAAACCACTCACGCGGCGGAGGGGGAGGGACGTCACAGAGTAACAGTATGCAGGGACAGACAATACTAATTAACTGACATGCTGAGCGAGTTTACACAAACTTTCATTTTATTTTACTGTTTTTATTTCGATACTCTTACATTACAGGAAATTGATTCAACTGGTTTATTATTATATTGGTAACGTTTTATAATGAGCGTACAAATCAGTTAAGTGATGTTTAATTCATGAGGATTGGATGGAAGACGTGTCGTGAATTCCTATTGCTAGTCACTGATTGGTGTCATTGATTTTATTATTATTTTAGATGTTAATTGTATAGCCGAAATCTGATTTTTTTCTTACTCAGCTGGTTATTAGATGCAAACATTTACATGTCACTGCACCAAACCATAATCATCTGGTGCCAACTGACATATTATAAGTTAATGGGCTGCAATCAAGAAAAAATTGCTTCACATTTCCATGAGAAAATGTACTGTTCATCTTTTTACAGGAGTTCTGAAACAAACTTTCATACAACTGGAGCAAAGTCTGCATAAAGTAACAAATAAGAATACTTCACTGAATATAAGTTTTCTAATATAGTTTTCCCACAAAAAAAAGTAATAAAAATAATTTAAAGGACATCTACTCCTCCATAAAAACAGATCTAAAGATTGCATATATATGTTTTTTATTTAAAAAGTTTAACGACTGGACACAATAAGTCTGGAGACACTGGAACCGTTGACCATTGTTTGTGAAGTTGGAAGCTTCTATTCATTTTCTAGTTTATTTCCAGTTGACTGAACATAACTGAACGTCAACTTTTTTAAATGAGGTTCGTCTATCCTAATGCAGCAGGCCGGCAAGACGCAGATCAAACTGTCAAACTAGAGAGTGCTGATCAAGTATGAAATGTTCTATTACTGCATCGTCTCTAAAGTGTTTTCAGGAACATATTTCTGTTTGTTTACCAGGTTTGGTGCTTTTCCATCTAAAAGTCCATAGTCAGGGTATATATACCGAACAGATATCTGTAGATAAGTTGCATATTGAACCATTATTAGCTTCCAATCAGCTGCAATGTCACAAAGTCATACAGGTGCCACACGTGTTAAAATGAGAGTCACAGTAAGCAGCACTGAGAAACTTTCCATCTTCATCAGATTGATGTGAAAACATTGTTCTGGTGTCAAAAACTTATCCTTGTGAAGCTCAAACATCCAAGTGAAGTGAACACATTTTTAACTGGACTTTAAATACACCATAAAACTTCTTCATGATTCAGGGTTTTACAGCAGAGAAATCTCGGTTTCCAAGATACTCCATAACTTTTCTTTCATACCCACTTTGTTTCCTTCATGGTTGTTGGACTTAGATGCACAAACACAAAGAAAATCCTTGTTGTAATTATAATTAATTGCCCTTTTTTTTTATAAACATCCCGAATCCTCTGAACTTATAACAAAGCTTTCTGTGGATTTGATCAGAAGCATACTTTCATTCTGCAACACTTTATTTTTGACCATTTCAAAGTCTTCAGAAACGAAGTGAAACCAGATGAAGAAGTGGAGACAGAAAGAAATACTGAGCTGATTTTTCATATGATGGTGCTGATGATGAAGTTTTTGCCTCCTCTGGCTGTCGTGCCCTCTGCCCTTTACCCCGCTGGGCTTCTCTTTCATGTTGTGGTATTTATAACCAAATCAAATATTCTTTTGTGCTAACACTGCCATCCATCTCCCCGAGCCAGTGACTCTCCATGTACGTGTGTGTGCGTGATGAAAGTCTCGGCCCCTCCGATGGAGTTATGACAAGCCCTCAGACCGACACAAAGGCACATGTGCAGAAATCCAGCTGCTTTATTGTCTGCAGCAGGACGGACCTTTGTTTTCCGCAGTGCATTTCAAAGCAGCGGCGTTTAAAGGGCCGAGCGACGGGAGGGTGACCCAGTCAAAGAAAAATGAATACATTAATGCCTGAACTTAGCTATGGACTTCACCGAAATGTCACAGCTTCCACGTGTGCACAGTGCCGTCGGACAGGGACAGTCAGATTTACACACTTTGTCAAACACATCAGAGAGCATGAATTCATACACATGTCCGTTAAAACAAAAGCACACACACGCTCTGTGACCCCGCGGTGACCTGGACTATAGTCTTATCCAGCCCCGATCAGATTCAATGCTTTCATGTGGCGTGTGTGTATAATGCACTCGTATGCACATATGGATCTTAGAGCTCAAACACCGAAAAAAAACTCATTTCATGTGGTTTCACTACCACCCACAGTAAGTTCCTTGGAGTTTTCATGACTTGAAAAAGTCATGGAGTCAGCACAGAGTGGATGCCTTAGTACATACAAATTCATAATTAATTAAAGGAATAGTTTGACTTTTGGACAAATATATAGAAGATTGATACTACTCTCATGTTTGTCTGCTTGCAATAAACCTCATACTGCATTTGCGCTAAAGTGACTTAACGAGCTCTGCCATGATCTCTCCTTACGACATTCATCCTTATTGATTGTTATTGATTGCTTGTGATTGGTTGAGCTTTAGTTGAAGCTCACATGAGTCAAGAGCAAAGGAGGCAGAGGGTGCTGGTTGAAATGCAGTCTTGGCTATAGGCTGATGGAAATTTTGCCTCTTTTTTTTTTACTTTATGTATTCACATGCAGATATCTGTTCAGTGAGATTATCCAAAATGTCGCCTGACCTAAAACACCTACAGAAAGTGTGAATGATTGTGAACAGGAGAGAAAGTCTGGCCTGGATACAGACAGCTGATGGGTTTTTAAATTAGGTTTAAGCAAAGGTGCATGTGTTTGGGACGTAGTTAGCACACGACTGGAGAAACGTCACTTAGATTATACCAAACAAGTTGTGTGTGAGTTTCCAACGTGATGCTCTGATGTAGTTTTGCTGCTGTTTAACACGGCCCCCATTTACTTCCATTCATTAAAAACGTCTTCAGATTCTCTGCAGACAAAAAGTTTTCTTCACACATTCAAGGTAACACAGAGCGAGTAACTGATACACAAAGATCCTGTTGGAGGTGAAGTAATCCTTTAAAGGCCGGACTGTCTGAACCATCAGACCTGCGTGTTTCCGTTCTGCACCTAGAACAATGCCATCTTTCACTCCAATGAAACACTGTGTGCTTGTTTCATACTGTAACCACTGAACCACATTCCCGCAGAGTTCTTCTCTCTCTGTGTCCACTGTATTCTCACCGTCCCGCCAATGAGAGTGTCTTCAAACAACGCCGCTGTACGCATACGAGAGTTTGCATGCACGTGTTAGTGCTGTGTCTATTTACCTGGTTTACTGTAGTCCTCTGTGTGTGTGTGTGTGTGTGTAGTGACAGTGTGGTGTCACTGGCATTTATGGGACCTTGACATTTTGAGTATCTTTTCTGTCTGTTCTCACCGTCTCAGACACAGAATTTTAAACCTCCTCCATGAAAACAGCTAAAATGTGTGAGAGGAATACAGAAATATTCACTGTGCTAACTTTAGTGTAAAAGAGGATAATATTATATTTATATTTGTAGTCTTAATAGGAGAGTGACCACATGTGCTGCAGCAGAGAGCAGCCTGATGTATGCGATCTATACTGTCCCGGGACGACCTGGTCTGTGTTGAGAAGTTGAGATGTCCGCGTTCCCAGACTGTTCAGCAGCTTCCCATGGCACCTCTGTGCTAATCCGGTTGATCTGACATCGCTGCTGTTTGTTTTCCTGCACAGAGTCATCTATCTGCTGGTAATGAGATCTAAGACCTTGTCGGGACACTGTGATAATCAGCCTACGTTCAGGGTGGTAGAAACTATGCCCTTCCCGCCGCAGGATTGTGCTGCGTCTCGTGTTTTGCCTGGTTAGTTTGAGGTCAGTCATGGGAAATAGAGTTCAGGTGGCTGTGGAGTTTTTTGGAGCTGAGTTGTAGGAAAAGCATGGGGTCGACTGCTGGCAACAGAATTATAATCAGAGTTATTTTAGTTAACACTGAGCTCACCGTTCTTACATTATCAGTTATTGACTTATATGAATTTAATAGTAGATTTCTTTAACTTTTTTAACATAAAATTAAAAAATAGGTAAAAACTGTATGAAATAAAGTAACAAAATATATAACAAAATTTAATTTTTATTTTCTTTAACCTAATAATTCAACTGAAAAACAATATAAATAAATAAATAGGTAAAATATATAAAATAAAGTAAAAAATATAATTCAATTTGATTTGTATTTTCTTAAACTTAATAATTCAACTGAAAAAAATTTTTAAAAAATAAATTAATAAATAAATTGGTGAAATGTATATTTAGAAATATATACGAATCAAATTGGATTTTTATTTTAATATGTAAATAATAAAATTAAAATACATGAGATAAATTTCCATTGTCTCGGCTTGAGGTGAAATAAACAAGAGCATAACTGTGAAACAATAACCATTTTTATCTCAAATTATTTTGATTTTATAATCGTTGCAAGCCAAAATCTTAAAAAAAAAATTCAATTAATCACTGTCCCCTGGATTTGTTGCTGGGATGATTATAAAATCCCTTTTACAGGGAAGCTGGTAAAAGGTTTTAGAAGTTGTCATGCCTTTGTAACAATAAAATCCAGGTAAAGTCTTATCTGTAAATGAGAGAAATCTAGGTTGTTTTTAACATTCCCCAAACTCCACTGGAGCTTGGTGTTGTGCTGACTCAGTGAGAGCGGCGACGTTTCCTTCTTCCCACCTCCCGTGCAGGTGAAGGCCTCCTGCTCCGGAGGTCAGACGCTGTGAGAGGAGCCGGAAAAACTCTGATATTTACCCTCGGAGCCCCCATGAGAGCTGCATGTGAAAACCGACACCTGCTCTCTCATTGCACTTTCTCAGGATCCTGATTGTGTATATGTTTGTTTGTATGACAGTAAATTTCTCTGTGTCGGTTTGTGTGACCGTGTGTGTGTGTGTGTGTTGGTGTAAAGCCCAGTGGGAAAGTGAATACAAGAGAGCCCTAAAGCAGATAAACAGTGTCAGAGCGGGTTGATAGCAAACGCAGCTGGAAGCGCGCGGAGACGCCCTGAGAATGCTCTCTAATGCTTCTCTAAACATGTAATAGATCACTTAGCTGCGCTGTCCCAATCCTCTCATACGGCCCCGGAGAGCTTTAATCTTCTCCAGCGGGAGCTCACATAACTTTTGCACGCGTTTTTATAGTCGGATGAATTATCTCATGACTTATTCAGAGTGACACAAATCACAAGAGATTTGTTTGTGGCAGCTGGGATCAAGTCTCAGTTTACACATTTTCTGCAGCATACATTTCTCTCTCTCTGCACACATGCTGCTGTTTCCGTTTATTAGACCAGTTTAATCTCATCCATCATTGTCATCTGTGTTTGTGGCTTTCAGTGACAGATTCGTCTTTAAAAGGAGCTTTGAAGATGTCCCTTTAACTCTTCTTTATAGCTCCACACATTGGCAGTCCACTTTTTTTTGCGTTCAGCAGCTCCAAATATAACCTAATTATAGTGTCTGGGGTCAGAGGTCACAGCTGGGTGCCCTGGGGACTTTTCATTAGCAAAATGGAGGGAAGAGGCTGCAGGTGTCGAAAAGCGACCTTTCCATCTATTGTGCCCAGATTCAGGAAGTTCTTGAATGTTTGGTTTTAGGGTAATCTGTTTTTAATCTGGTTTCAAGACAGAACTTTAGATTTTAATATTCTTGCATTATGTTGACTTCTGCAGTGGTGGAATTTAGGTTCAATTTTGATGTACTTGTACTTTACTACGACCATTTTATGCTACGAAAAACCTCTTCTACACTGCAGGAAAATATTTTGTCTTAACTACATTTGGCAGCTACAGTAATTAGCTATTAGTAATGCATCAGTATGGTCTGTTCATATCACACATTAAAAAACTCCCAAAGGCCAGTTTTGCATAATGAATGACTTTACTTTTTGCATTCCAAGCACATTTAGCTGTGAATGCTTCTGTAGTTTTACATCAGTAAGATTTCGAATGTGTTTTTACATTGTTGTATCATTGTTTTACTCACTTAACCTGCAAAATAACCATTTGTGAAGCAATTATTCACCCTGTGTTACTATAAGTTACACATAGTAAAAAAACACGGATCATCCAGGCCTTATTATGAGCCCGTTGTATCCTGATCTCGGGTCAGATCCAGGCCCTTATCTCAGAGTGAGCAGATAATGATGGTGTCATTGAACTGACTCCACACAGCGTCAACACTGCAGCCAACCTTGATGTCTCCTTGCGTTGACTCTCACATTCCTCAGTGTTCAAAAGCACACAAGAGAACAGTTTAGCTGGAGGGTAAACAGGCTGAACTCCTTTTAAAGTGCTTCTTCACACAATGTTTCCAGTGCGAGTCGATTTTACTTTTGACAATCAGCGCTTCATTGTGAGCAGGATAAAAAAAAAAGCAAGTTGCAGAGTGCACAGGAAGTTTCCTGCGGTACGTGAGGGTTTGAGGGTAAATTTAGAGTACAAAGCGTCTGCGCTCGCCACCGCAGATTCTGATTGTAGCCAGATTGAAGCGAGCATGTGTCCTTTAGAGATGCTGCATTCCCTCATTAGAGCGTGGCTGTGTGTGGGTGAGCTCGGCATGATTGCCTGGTATTTATGTGCAGAAATCAGGCCTGT
>CAFUXE010000190.1:0-19795 GCA_903364295.1 Serranus cabrilla | reverse complement strand
GACATTGGGGGAGTGCGGACAGGGGGGATGGGACGTGGACACGCAGGGAGGGAAAGTAACTAACTAACTTCTTGGTGCCCCTGCTGGTTGTGTTCACTCCTGTGAAGATCCTCATTGATTTTCTAAGAGAAAAACACACTGATTAGTCATCACAATTGCACGAGCTTCAGCAGAACAATTGCTTTTGAATTGATAATGTGATGAGATAAAACTAAAACAAAGCTCATTATAATTTAAAAAACTCCGTCTTGTCTTTTGCATCCTGCAATTAATAACAATCAGTAAACAAATATTGTCTCCATCTGGAGGTATTTGTCATTTATATCAATGGTTAACTTTGTTTTTTTTATTTACAGGACTATAAATGCGCCGTTGGAGGAGGGGAGCATGAGTTTCCCTCCGCATCCCTAAATTGCTCAGGCTCAAGAGTTTTGATTTCCCTCCAAAAACTCTTTTGTAAAACTTCTCCCCCGCCACTTACACAAGCTTACACAGCAGCCGCCTCCACCCCCAGCCGTCACACATCAATCCATGGTGTGTGAGGGTGTTTTTGGAAGTGGGGGTGTCTCAGCCAGTGTGCTGTTAACCCCCCAGGGTGTAAAAGATTTTTGGACTAACACTGCAAGTTTCAAAAACAAAGTCTTTGAATCAGTTTACTTTAGCTGAAAAAGTTCGTTTACGTACGTGAGGACATATCCTTAGTTCTCAAACCATCTGCATAAAGAAAGACAAGATTTGCATCCAGTCTGAGAGATATAAAAATGTACATACTAAAACTGTCTTAATGCATAGGTGCAGTTTTAGTGGTTGCTGCTTAAAATATCTCAAACCCTGTGATCCTTTTGCACAGGATTTTGTTTAGTTGCATCTCAAAATCCGAGTTTTTACTTTAATTGACCTCTCCTTAACATCCACATTTTCTTGGCTCCCTGTTTGTGCTCTGAATAAGATGAGTTATTCCACCCCCTCCCTTTGTCAGGAAGCTTAATCAGGGCTGCTGAGGTGTGTGGCTGACCTTTGACCCTCTGGCTATCTCTGGCCTTTCTCTTACTTGCCTTTGGGTTAGCATCAGGATATCCCTCATTTAACTCTTAACCTAAGGAGTCAGCTTCAGCAACCAGTGGCTCAGAGTTAAAGCATGCATACATAAAGTTGTTCACTATAAATGATTAGCAAACACTTTCACCACTAACGGGCTAAAGTGATGATAAGTCACACATTACGTACATCTCTGTTTTAACAAGGAGCCTTTCTTTGCACATTTTGGAGAATGTTTTGGATTTTGTAATTTTATTTTATTTAAGTAAATGTTAACTGAAGAATAATACATAACTGGGGATGAAATAACATCAATTGGGCATCATGGGAACGAGTTCTTAAGCCAGGAAGTCAGTTCTCGTCTCAGTAGTCCTCTTACAGCCTCTAGACGTGTTTTTCAGAGCTCTTGTAAAATCTTTTAGATTGTTGATTAGGTTAATAAACAATCTATTTGGCTACAGTTTTGCTGACTTGTCAAAAACCGCTGGTTCGCTTGTCAGAGATTGTCTGAAGAATTACCGCTGTGACGTTCAACCTGTGACCGTGGTGTGGTTCACTATAGCATAACGTTATCTTTTTACTTCTGTCTGCTGAATTTATGCTTCATGAATCATAAAAGTGGTGATCATTTGTGAAGATTATCCTGCTGAACAAAACACATAAGCATCAGAAACGTGTGTTTATCACAGAGTTTATTTTCTGCAATGATCCGAATTCCAATCCAAAAATCCCATATGTGAATTCTCAATAGAGCCCATAGTGATGCTAACGTATGGGTTTGCCTCCAAAAATATGTAATCTGTTTGCGCTCTATTAAAGTAAGTAGTAATAAGTTAATGAACGTTGCAAAATGGATAAAGATGATAAATTGGCAATTTACATGTTTTCACTGGAAAGAGACTATTTTAATCAATGTTCCTATTTTAAAAGGGAACTCAGTCATTCTTGCACACATGTAAAACTTTTTTTTTTTTAAATAAATTGTGCATGCAGATCCGCTTGAGGACATTAAAAAGATACTTTGGGTTTACTGAAGTGGGGTTGTCTGTGCTGCTGTGGACAGGGTGCAACAGCTAAATGTATTTTAGCTACCCCAAAAAAAATTAATAACATTTAAAATTTATTCTATTTTGAATATTTTCAGTGCTTTCCCTTGCTGTCACACAGCCCTTACTGACCGTGAACTCATTTGTCCTTGTTGAACACAGGAGCTGCTGGTCTGCTGCTGCCTTCATCATTTGGTTTGTTTGTGTTACTGAGTGACTTTATTGTTTTAAAGGGTTAGGTCAGATTCAGCAAAGTCACACAATACCTCATACAACCCCACTTCAAAAAAAGTCCAAACTTTCTCTTTAAAGTTTTTATTTAGATTTTAGGGCTGAGTTAGCGGGTGTAAAGAGGAAAGTTGTGATTGACAGCTGGACGTGTGTGTGTGTGTGTGATTTATCTTTGGTGTCACTCTGATGGTTGATCACGGAGTGTGTAGCTGTGTGTGATGTGGGTTTAGAAGAACTTTTCCCCTAATAAATAGTGACATAAATAATTGGAAGTGACAGTATCAGGACCCGTCTGACTCTCAAATAATTGAAATTCACCAGCGACTGTCCTTTCATTACAGTAAAGAAAGCTGTTTAATCAGTTGCGACGTAAAGTGAAACAATAATTTCCATCTTCTTTCAGTTGAGACAGAGAAACTATTGTTTCACTTTTGTGTACATGTTGCATTCAGACACACTTGAACAAACTGCATTAAGTCTATGAGCCTTTCCCCTTCCCAAAATGAGCAAACCCACCAAACAAAGGGCCACCATTGTGGATAAATACCGCTTTTGTTTCACTCATTTGAACCTGAGGTTTCCCTTAACGCTAAGGAGAGTGTGTTCACCCTTTTTCTCTTTTCAGACGCTTTGGCGCTGAATAGTAGAAACCACTGCCAAATGGGAAAACGACTACACAGGCAGAAAGAAAGACCAGAATCAATCAGGAAGTGGCTGCTTTTCAGCTGTGCCAGAGGAGCCGGGCAACTTCCTGGTCTCGTTGCCAAGGTGACTGGAAGCTCAGCCAGCTGGTGCAGCGGGCAGCAGTTGGGTTTGACGGGGGGGCGGCGGAGGATGACGGTTGGGGTATTGGACAGTGGGCAGAGGGCTGCGGAGTGAGGTGAGGCAGTTTGAATGTAAACACTGAGCACTCGAAGCTGCTTTATATGAACCATCACAATGTGGAGCTTCAGTTCTGTTATAATCCTCCACAAACAGTCATCTAATCCCCCCAATTACTCTCAGCTGCTGGTGGTTTGTTCACAAAATATTTTGTTGGAGAATTTTCTATGAACTGTTTTTACAGCAGACAAATGCACATGCATGCATTACATGGTATAGGGAGATTTTAATGAACTTTGTCTCTGAGGAAAATTATTTTAAGAGATGAGCAAATACAATATAATGCTTCAGAGATAAACACATGAACTCTGAGCAACAGGGTAATGTTAAAACAATTTTGGTATATGCAGGAAAAACTTAAACTTTACTTCTATCAATAATGACAAATTATGTAGATATAATTAACACCACCCATGTGGCCGAGAGCCCGAACTGACCCACCAAAGGGTCAAATTTGGTTAAGTACGAAAATGGGAAAGAAGTTATTTATTCAAAATGTTCAATAAAAAGAAAATGCACTGCTGTTCCTATTTGTCCACTGGAATTCACAAGTTGCTAATATGAGTAAAAAGTACCTTTGTAGATTTATTTGTACTTCTTTAAACTAAAATAAAAGTACACATTTGGATATGTTGTTATTTATAGATTGTTATGCAATGTATTTACTTTTCTGACCCACTTAAGGTTAGATAAGTCTGTATGTAGCCCCTGTGGCATTATATGAGAACTTGTTTTTCTTGCATGAAATTTATCAAGTTATGAGTGTGTCTCAATTCAAGAGTAGAAAAATGATGTTCATGAAAGCATATATTTATATCAAAAGAGGATGTGAACATGAGTCCGAGACGCTGGGAGAGTTTATTATTATGCTCCTATATTTTCTCTAGTAAATGTAACTTTCATATAACTGGCACATTTTTAGCAAATTACTAATTTCACTCAGTTAAGACAGATTGTGGTTTATGGTCATTTCGTCAACTGTAGAGGTGTTTCTAATAGTATCTCTTAGGATAGACTTTGTGACTTATACAGTAGCACCTCTTGATATTTGTTTAAAATGTGTATCTGTCATTTTTAATTTTATAAAGGCAAAAATAAGTATAGTTAAGAAGAAAGAAACATTGTGCTCGATAAACTGGTGTTGCTGATTATAGTTTCAGTGTGTCCTGTCAGCCTGTGGTCTAAAACCCCTCTTTTACAGAGCAGGGGCTGCTGGGTGTTCTGGGGGATCAGGGGAGCAGACTGGTGGAGATAGGTAAACACAGCTGGGGACACACAGCGCTGGTGGGTCCGCGGCTCAACGGCCCCCTTCACACATTTATCAGTGTGTTTGCTCAGGGGATGTGCTCTAATCTTCACACGCTGATCTCTGTGCCGAGCCTTCCCAGAGGCCCGACAGGCCGGGATGAAAGTGACCCCGTCCACAGTCACAGCCGCGCTAATTCCTCCACGGCTAAACTTGAATGTTGTTCTCTTTATAAAGGCATATAAAGGTCATCTATGGATTTGTGTGTGGCTGAATCTCTCTGTGGGTGGGATGGCCCTGATAAAATAAATTCTTGATCATAATCACATCTTTTCTGAACAACCTCCTACAAATGAATAGACTATTGTCATGAATGTTCAGAGTTTGTTGGAATGAAAAACGCTATCTGGTTATCTGTGACATAGAAAATGTTTGCAATACTCTATCTATCTATCTATCTATCTATCTATCTATCTATCTATCTATCTATCTATCTATCTATCTATCTATCTATCTATCTATCTATCTATCTATCTATCTATCTATCTATCTATCTAAGGATACTTAATCAAACATTGTGCCTTCGTGTCAGTTTTGAGGTTTAACCTTTGATTATATAGCACCATCTGCTGGTGATAACTTAATGTTGTAGTGCTATCCTGTTAAAGAAGATGAAGGCAGTGTTCTCCCTTTTGTTAATTTATGCAGTTATAGTAACGCTTCATAAATTTACATTCGTTTGTGAAAGATAATTTCTCATAAAGCATTTAATTCATGACACATTTACAAAACAAGTCGGATATAATTGCATAGAAATGATTAAATTATAACAACTGGTTCAAACATTTTGCATATAATGATTTATGCATTTGAACTCATACCTAGATGATTTGTGGGGCTAGATTATTCAACAGAGAACCAGTCTAATATATTATGATCAACATGACATAAGTAATTAATAACATAGGAAACAAAGGACAGTTGTTCCTAAGAATTTGCATAAATGTGATAAAGCATTAATATTTTGCTCAAAGGAAAGAGAGATTCCTTAAATAATCTGCAGAAGTTTCAAGACTACAAGTAGGCTATGTGCATTTTAAACCAATTAAATTCTGATCTGAGGAATGTACAAAAGTGACTGAGAAAAACTTTTCACAATCACAAAAAAATCACAATGTAAAAATACGTTTTCATCCAATTTGTGCTTAGCCAAGGACACCGACAATATCTTATGTTCACCAAATCCCCTATATAATATATAATTCAAGAAGGACGCTACAATTTGCCTGATTATATATATTTTATTCTATCACATAGACTGTAAGTAGAAAAAAAAAAACGTCCTTTCGGCTTCCGTCTACTTCGCGTAAGCGTTTGACGTCAGCATAACAACAACCTGTCATGACAGCTCGTATGGGGGAAAAAATATCGATAAAGATATCAAATCATATAAAATCTGTTTCACCTGGATGTAAAAGTCCTTCTGTAAGGTAAGGAGTGAAAATAGCCGGCCTCAGAGACAAATTGACACGAAAGTAGCAAAAATAAAAGGCAGTAGGCTAGGTAGCAAGAAAAGCTAACCTAGCATTAGCTCATATCTGTTTTATGAGGTTGCTTAGCGGCGTTGAGGTAAATGTAAGATGAATACGACCTTTTCGGGCCTATAATACCTGTAGCCCAATCTACCGTTGATTAATTTGACCACGTCAGGTATTAAAGGCCAGCGGAAAGAGCTGTCCCCTTACGAGCCAAACGCCCGGCGTAAATCGACAACATAGCTTACTACGCTAGCTTAGCTAACTAGCTAACATCTAGCTAAGCACCGATCTCCTGTTAGCTGTGAATTAAAGTTAACGACATTGTCACTCTCGCTTTGTACTTTTTGATGCAACAACGGTATTCCAGGTGTTAGTCAGGCAAACGTTCATAATATATTTAATTGTTTGCATCTCTAACTACCATTGTGTACCAGAGGTGTAACATTACAGTTTAACTAACAGCCTCGCACTAATGCTGGGGACCGTATGTGTATAATGTTCAGCTAGCTGCTCATTTAGTCACCACTGATGACCGTCACATGAATAGTTAATTCGCCGGCGGTCTAGCCACCTCGCTGTATTTTTGAGCTGTGTGCACAGTCAGCGAATTAAACGAATGCCTTTTGGGTGGCATCAAGGACTGCACCTAATTCGCCCAAGACGCGCATTGCAGGTGTATTGCAGATAATGCACGCCGTTGACTGTTGACTTTATTTTACATGCACTGTGCTTCTGGTCTAGCGTGTGAGATCCAGGAGGGACAGGGCATTTTTGGACCTGTCAGTTAGCCAGCCGAAGAGACGGGGAACAGGATAGGGAAGCAGGGCGAGGCGGGCCCCGCGGAGCCGGTGGAGAAGATGGCCGGCAGCCCGGAGAAGAGTTCCACCGCGCAGGAGCTGAAGGAGCAGGGGAACCGGCTGTTCCTCTGCCGCAAGTACCAGGAGGCTGCTACATGTTACAGCAAAGCTATTGTGAGTAACCCTCACTGCAAACAAAATAATACCAAATGCTGGATTTTTTAATAATTTATTCTTCAATACAACACATGAAAACATAGCCTTGTCCCATACTAGATGTATTCCCTTTGTGAAGCTTAGCATACAGTACAATGGTGTTACATTGCATGTGTATTGTGTGGTATGTCCTGTCTCGCAGAACCGTAATCCATCGGTGGCAGTGTACTACACCAACAGGGCTCTCTGCCACGTGAAGCTGCAGCAGCATGACAAGGCTCTGGCAGATTGTAAGCATGCCCTGGAGCTGGACAGCCAGTCAGTCAAGGCCCACTTTTTCCTGGGCCAGTGTCACCTGGAGCTGGAGAACTATGATGAGGCCATCGGCAACCTGCAGAAAGGTCAGAACAAACCAGTATATGATGGGGTAACTTGAGTAACATTTTACAGTAGCATGCAGATGCCGCTTGCTCACACGTTGCACAATGTTACTTGTGTATTTCCTCAGTTATATTGAGGTCTACAAGAGCCTTTCTAGTGGTATAGTGGTTCTTAAACCAGCTTCTCTACTAAAAGGGCTTTATGGGTATAGCATATGTTTGCAGGGATATCTTACATTATTCTTTGTCAGGGTATTTATCATTGCAATAATAATAGTCCACAGTGAAATTTGGAAATATTTATATAACTAAATTGGTATGTTTGGAATCTGGAGCCAAAGATGAAGAAGCAAAGCAAACTGTAGGAAACACTGATGATCAAGCATTTTTGATTTTACAGCTTATAACCTGGCAAAAGAACAGAGGCTGAATTTTGGTGATGACATCCCCAGCGCCTTGCGCATTGCAAAGAAGAAACGCTGGAATAGCATCGAGGAGAAGCGCATCAACCAGGAGAATGAGCTGCATGCCTATCTGACTAAACTTATACTGGCTGAGAAGGAAAGGTGAGGGCTGTGGGGTGGCGGCCAGATATCCATTGTGCATGCTTATTTGTGTGATAATGATCTCTTGATGAAGATCGCAAATCACCGGAATGAGTCTGTCATGTGGGTGTTTTGTTTTGGGTGAAAGGGGGAAATTCATAATAACTTTGTATTTCTGCAGAGAACTTGAAGAATACAAAGAGAAACAGGATGACAATCAAAATGGAGGCGATTCTGCTAAGATTGCATCAAAGCATGTATGTTTTTATACTTTCATCAACTCTGCTTTTCATAAACAAGTTTTGCAATTATGTATTCTAACTGAATATTCATGAATATGTCTGTTAACATGAAAATGTGACCCACTTAGGACAAGTATCTAATGGACATGGATGAGCTCTTCTCTCAAGTGGATGAGAAAAGAAAAGTGAGTATGAAAATGAGGTCATTATTACTATCAATTGAGCATGCAATCATTTATAAATGTATTCGTTCATTCAGTCATTTCCCATGCCCACTTATAGATGATGATGGGAATTTATCCCAGCATGCATTGGGTAAAAAGCAGGGGAACATCCTGTATAGGTCACCATCATCCATTACAGGGCTAACAAACAGACTGGCACACACTAATCACATTCACCCACACAAATGCATCTTTGCTAACAGCGTACACCTACTTCACACCATTTACTTTGATCGTTGACATAGCAACAAGAGAAATAGAGTCAAAGCACACTTTCAGATTTGTGTGCAGTTGTGATGTCTCATTTCAGATGAGTTTTTGTAGCGTGTGGACATTCTTCCTGCATTGCTTGCAAATGCTTCTGTGAAAAATGCATCTTTACTAAAGACAGACAGTTATGTCCTATTTCCAGCCCAAGCTGTTTCTATGGTGACCGTCACTGTTTGTTCGCCAGGGCTTGTGGTGTTTAATCATCCTTGCTGTATATAGTGTTTGGCTGAACTGAGGCAGTTGTCATGTAATTGTCAGTTGATATGACACCACAGTGACTGCCAACAGGGTGTGTGTCTTGTATGTGTTAGATGGTGTGATGGCTGTGGGCTTCAGTATAGAACTGGGAAATATTTTTTAACAATTTGATGATATTTTTAATATGAGCATTGCTGCTTTCTTGTAGTATTAAATAAGGCCCGACTGATATGTGACTTTTGAGGCCGATGCCTATACTGATTTAAGAGGGGGGAAATTAATCCATACTGGTGGCCGATATATTACATTTTGCTGAAGTTAAAATAGTGTAGTGGACACAATTGACATAATTCACCACACTGTGTTATTGACATGTATTCCCATGCGCAGCTACTTGTGGTAAGTGTGTTGTGAGCTATACTACGGTCTGAGGTGTGTTTTACATGACACTTATATGTAGTATCTAGTCCTGTGTCATAGGGGCGCTGTCTCTTTAAGGTGGCGCACCTTGATTGTTTATGCTACTATTTAGTGTCAGCCCTCAGCAGCTCAACAGCGAGAAGACCTTTTTTTTCATGTGGATTGTGCAACGATATCTCACCACTCTGTAAATGTACCCAGAGAGCTACTTCCTCATACATAAAATTGTATTTAAAAATATTGAATATTATTATACGTTATACAAGCAATGTGTTACATTTTCTGCCAAAGAATAAGTAGGAAGAAAATATACAGGTAAATTAACAATATTACTGTTCGGTGTTAGTCAATTTCTGACTATTGAAAAAAAGGAATGAACAAATATATAGCTAGCACCATCTGTAAATCACAGCAAGCAACATTTTCTGCATTACATATTGTGTAAAAAAGAGTTTTCATATCGCACAGCATATACACAGATACCAATATGCCTTTAATAGGCCAATATCGACCGATAATATCTGTCAACCGATATAACTATCCAGCTCTACTATTTAATGTCATCTTGGAATGGGGGATGTGGTTATAGAGGAAATGAATGTGGATAATATAGCCATATTGTCATGAAACTTTAATGAATCCTGTAAGACCAGTAAATAAACAAGATGCAAGCTATATTAAGTGTTGTGGTAGTACTTTAGGTATTCTATGTATATATCAGCATTACATCAGTGTGACTCTTGCTGCGTTTCGTTGTCCCTTCAGAAGCGGGAGATCCCAGATTACCTGTGTGGGAAGATCAGTTTTGAGCTGATGCGGGAGCCTTGCATCACACCCAGTGGGATCACCTATGATCGCAAGGACATTGAAGAGCACCTACAGGTAAAACCATTACGACCACACACTAATGTGATACTCAGAGATGTGACTTTTAAACAACGGAAATTAAGTAGCCTTGAGATGATGAGCAAATATAGTAGTGGGCCAAATATGTCCGTACAGATAACTCACAGCAAAGCAAGATACACTCTTGTGTAATTTATTTACTTCTGCTTCTCATAAGCTTGTTTGGTTTTCTCTCAATATCTTGTTCACAATGCAAACCCTGCTATCTCCCTCTCATTTTACCACCGTTCTGTTATTATAACACAAATCTCAAAGGGAGAGGTGGGGGGTTCATGATATGAAGAAATCAATTCAAAATGAACATGTTTATCACTCAACTCATAACAATTTCTCTATCGCAGAGTCTCTGCTCTGCAGGAGGAGCACAGGGGAGGCTACAGTGTGATAATAAATTACACTAAAACATTAAAAGTGCTGATAAAGAAATGTAGCATTTCAGAGTTGCAGGCTTTTCGTAAGACCTGTTTAATACCAGGTTTCAGTTACCGTTGCTATGAGATACTAGTCAGATAGAATCATATGACAAAGTAGATCTACTTTACTGATACAGGGTATATATGAGGTTCTTTATGGCTGTACACATGCACATACAGCATTTAACCATACATGCATTTAACCTTTGCTCTCTGCAGCGAGTGGGTCATTTTGACCCGGTCACCAGGAGTCCCCTGACCCAGGACCAGCTGATCCCGAACCTGGCCATGAAGGAAGTGATTGATGCCTTTA
Organism: Serranus cabrilla; assembly: GCA_903364295.1. Classification (NCBI taxonomy): domain Eukaryota; kingdom Metazoa; phylum Chordata; class Actinopteri; order Perciformes; family Serranidae; genus Serranus; species Serranus cabrilla. The sequence continues at coordinate 8,950 of CAFUXE010000190.1, read as the reverse complement.
TCCAGGAGAACGGCTGGGTGGAGGACTACTGAGGGGACCTCCCATCACTATCATCCTCCGATTCCCAACACAAAGCCTGGACAACACAAAACTATAGAGAACAGATCACCCCTTGCCTGGATTCTGAACTTTACACAAGCGGGAAAAGCCACACTATGGACTACCAAATGGGAGCCATGTATCTCGGTCTGCCTCTCCCTCCCCACACTTTTATCTTTGCTGTAAAACGTTCCCCGCTCCGACCTTCCGAGGCACGCTGTTCATGGCCTGCTGCTCCCTTTAAAACCCCCCTGTCATTCTGCTCTTTCTCTACTTCCTCTCTTACTTCCTCTTCCTTTCTGCCATGCTGTATCTAGTCTCTCTAGCCTGACTCCCTTCTTATTCTAAATAAGGGGCCACGTTCTCAGGTGCTCCCTCCCTACTCTGCCTCTCTTTCTCTGAGTGCCACAATCCTTGGAAAGCATCAGCATTGCACTCCAATTTTTCACAGAAACCACCAATATTAAAAAAGGAAAAAGAAATACACACGGTGGTTAAATACATTAAGACTTTGGCCTTTCATTTGGCATTAACTCCAGTATTTCATAGTCATTTTTTCATTAACCAGTGGAGCGTTTGCCCACTTCTTAATGTACATTAGCTGAAGTGGTACCAAAAATGCCAAAAACGTGTTCTCAACAAGGGTGACTAGTTTGTATGCAAGTTTTACATCATAATAATTTAGACATAGTCGTATGGAATCAAGTCCCTACTTCACCTCCAGGTGGTGCTCCACCCATGTCACCCTACTGTAAGATTTTGTGTAGACTGTTATTTTGTTTTCTCTGCATATCAATCACACCCCGTTCAAGACAATTTAAATAAGTTGAATGTATGCATAATGTACGCTTTAGGTTTAGGCTTGACCTACAGTAATTCAAAAAGATGTTTTTTATCAGGACAAAACAAGGTTTCATGAAATGCGGCCTTGAACTGGATGCAGAAAATGAATGGAAACGACCGCTGCATACAAAAAAAAAAAAAGTTTCCACATTGCTGGATATTCATTGAAAATGTCTGAATAGTGACAGATGGCCTCAGCTGTTGAGGTTGATGCTGAAACCTGCTGTGGAGAATGATCTGTGTCGTTCATAGAAACAAAAAATGTGCTTGGACGTTGTGTTTGGCTCGTGCTGTTTGCCTGGAATGACAGTGGACACTCACATCAAGCATGAAGTGAATTTTATTTTCCTTTGCAAAAACAAGAGGATGGTTGTCATTAGTCTCCCCCTCTGGCTGTTCATTTTGTGCTCCTCACAGTGTCACAGTTGTGAAGAAAATGGTTGCATTATCGGTGTGTTGGAGTTGTTGCAGGAATTTGAGGTTTGTTAGAATCACTCGTACCGACCTCCTCCGTGTTAAAAATGCTGGAAGAGTTACGACCATCTTATCTCGTCCATACCTCAGTCCAAGTTTTTAAGTGCTGGTTGAGTTGCATTCTCTGTAAAACAAGTTTTCATTTCAGTGCTAATAGTTTACAGTTTTCTTTCAGCCGAATGTGTGTCTGTTTGGCCTGTCGTGGTTCATGTCGGGGTGCAGGCGGTGTAAATAATTTGCTTGTGTATCTCAGATTTTATTTCTTGACAATATAGGGTTCTTTTTTTTTTCTTGAGAAATCCTAGAGCTTGAGAAACTGTATTAAATGTAGATATGTTGATAACATAAATGCCTGGTTCAGTTTTCATTTGTTCCCATTAAACCATGACCTTTGAGTTTGTTTGTTGTTTTTGTGACTTTAGAGCATTTTTACCAGTTTTCTTCTCACATGGTTTAGTGCTGCATTGTATAGGTTTCCAGTTATTCAGATGGCAAATGTCCAACATCTCAATCCCGCTGCAAGTTGCCATATTGTTTCTTGAAGCCAAACATTTTGTCATGAAAGCAAACGTATCATAGCTTGACTGACTTGAGACTGGAGACTTACAAAACTATGACTGGGTCCCAGCTTTGCTAATCCTTCAGAAGAAAATAATCAGAGATTTAAAAAAAAAAAAACTGACACAAAAAATATTTGCCAGGTTATCAGTAAAGTTAAAGAAAAATGTCCTTTTGTTATTTTGGTGAACGGATCCTTTAAGATTCACATAAAAGACACACACATAGGTGAAACAGTTTGTTTTGCATCAGTCACATGTAAAAGGACAGTGTGGCCCAGCCTTCACACACCGGGCCTATTGTCAGAGCATCCGCTGAAGAGCTGACGTCACGGCCGTGCCAGGAGGGAAGAGCACGGGGCTCAGACGGGCTGAGTTAGCAACACTGAGGAACAACAACACAACATCAAAATGGTAAGAAAAATTTTCTTTTGTAACTTCTCACATCACTTGTTGCCCGGCATAATTTTTTGAATATAATGAATGTCTGCCGTGTGTTTGCAGAGTATCGTCACTGTGAGCTTTGCTGTGGTCGTACTTGGTGTCTTTGGAGGCTCTCCGACTCTCTGCTCAGCCACCCAAGGTATGAATTCAACAGAATCTCATTAGAAAAATGTTCATTTTACTTCACCTTGGGATAAGAACGTATGTGGTGCTGTGGTGGAATATAACAAAGTACTGTTTATTTATTGAAGTATGACACTTAAGTATCAAGGTACTTAGTACTGTCTACTTCTCTAATCTGAGAATCTTTAGGGAAACCTTTTACTCCACTACATGTGTCTGATTCAAAAAGTTATGCATTTGAAATGTATACTAAAAATAAAAGTACAAAAGTCCTGGCATCAAAATGTATATAAAGTGCATATTTATCATGCAGAATGGCCCATGACAGAATATAGTCTCTTTATTATTTGATTAAAAGGACTAATGCCTTAATTTATGTTTTCATCATGAGGTTGGATAAGCTGGAGCTCATTTTAATTACTTTATATACTGCTGGGTAGCATAATCTATAACAATATATCATATTTTATAAAGTGATGTGTATTTCGCATTAAAAATCTAGATCTGCAAAGTAACTGGCTACTTAATGTATCAAATAAAACCTAAAAATAAAAATAAACATTTTAAATAAAAGGAAAATTGGCATTTTTATTTTAAAAACAATTGACAAGTTGCTAATTTATTTGCTGACCAATGAATAATTTACTTAGATTTTGTATGTTTTGTATGTAAAGATCTTAATCTGTAAAATCATAACTAACTGTAGTGGAGTGAAAAATATAAGATTTCCCTGTCAGATTCAGTGCAGTAAAGGTACAAACCAGGCCATGCAATATATGTATATTATATGTATATAAATCCATCTTTTCTGTTTGTGTTGCTCTAGTGGGTCTGACCGACAAAGTCCTGGTGTTCCCGTATGAGACAGACTTCAGCTTCGTGGCCCTGATCCCACAGAAGGAGATGGGGCTGAGGGCCTTCACTCTCTGCATGCGCGTGGCCACCGAGCTGCCGGAGGAGCGTCAGATCATCCTGTTCGCCTACCGCACAGCCGACTATGACGAGCTCAACGTGTGGCGCGAGAAGGACGGCCGCATCTCCTTCTACATGAGCGGAGACGGCACCTTCTTCCACCTGCCGCCCCTCACCACCTTCCGCACCAGCCTCTGCCTCACCTGGGAGTCTCGCACGGGCCTCGCTGCTTTCTGGGTGGAGGGGAAACGCAGCACCTACCAGGTCTACAAACCCGGGCACACCATCCGTCCACAAGGCACCATCCTCCTGGGCCAGGACCCGGACAAACACCTGGGGGGTTTGGAGGCCGTGCAGAGCTTTGTCGGGGAGCTAACTGATCTGAACATGTGGGACTTTGTGCTCTCCAGGAGCATGATCCAGGCCTGGCACTACGGGCACAAGGTCCCCAAGGGCAACATCTTTGACTGGGGCACCATCGAGTACGAGCTGAACGGGAACGTGATGGTGGTGGACGATGACTGACTCGATCTGGAGCTGGACGCGAAGAGGGACGAGGCTTCACACATCTGTGATGGACTGATACTGATCCGTGTGATTTTCTTTATTAGATTCAGTGTTTTATGTTAAGAGGCTTCAGCTGTTCGCCCTCAAGTTTAAAGGGATAGTTTGGATCCATAGTCAGTGAGCTCCCTACAGTAGATGGTGGTCGGCACGCCTGTAGTTTGGAGAAACAAGCAGGAGAACCAGCATGTAAGGTAAGCAATGTACTGCTGTGGATGGGGGCAGCAAAACATATTTAAACCAGCTAAAATATATTTTTCACTGCCCCCACCCACACACGTAAATCACTTATCTTCCATGCTTTGACTCCTGCTAGCTTCTTAAACAGGAGTTGTATTGACCAGTTTAAAATATCTGAACTGTCCCTTTAATGAACAAATAGAAAGCAGTAATGTTTTGGGCTTTCTGTATCCGACTAAAGTTATTTACAGTACCACTATCTTTGACAGCAAAATACTTCGGCAACAAACCAGAAGTCAGTCAGTTGTTTTACATCAGTAACCTTTAACACTCAGTTTAAGATCAGTATTATTCTTCTAATGTGTGCATTCTGAAAGTTACAATAGTCTTCTTTGTATCTTTAAACTTCATCCTTTGATTGTTGTGAGAACAAACTGCCAGAATATGAAGAGGTAGTCCTCATTTTCTATAATAGAAGTAGCAATACTACAGTGTACAAATACTCTGTTCTAAGTAAAGTTAGTTCAGTAAAAGCATGAAAATATTAACATAAAAAAAATACTTGAAGTGTCAAAAGTAAGTCTATGTGATAATGTAATGTTGTGTAATGTTGCAGCAGCTAATTACTCTATATACATACTGACATATGTTATCTAAACCTGTAATATAATCTTAATGTTTTTATTGATAATAATTTGAATTATGTTTTATATGAATCTGCAAAGTCACAAATCAAATAAATGTGTTTGAGAAAAAAGTCAAAATTTTCCCTCTGAAATGGAAATACTAAAGAAAAATACAAGAACCTAAAAATGTAAAAGATGCTTTCCTTCACTGTAAACCAGTTAAACTCAAGCACAAAATGTTGATGTGCCGGATGTGTCCATAGGGTGGCACTCTGCACCAGTTCACATCAAACAGAAACTCTGTCAAGTGAAGCATTATCAATGCATCGGCTAATGTGATCTGGCACAGTTATGAACTGAGGCCAATAACGTATAAATATGTTACTGTTATAATGGATTTAAGAGCAAAAACAGCCTGTAATAATATGCATTTTACAAGGACAGCTGCAATGAAACTATAAGTTAGGAATTACAGATTTGTTTTCAGTATTGACATTTTCCAGTATTGTACATTTGTTCGTCCAAAGCATCTGATAATAAACCTGTGAGGGATATTGAAACATAAAACTGTGAGCTGCATTATTTCTACTGTAGACTCAATGATTTAAATGCACTCAGAGACAAATAGCAATTATCATGTTTAATATCCATCGCCAGAATGTTGCCTTCGGTTAGCGTACTCACTCATGAATTTTCCATGTTTCGACTGATGTAAGAACGCTTTTGGGTCTGAAACTAAATCTTGCCATGTGCATAACTAATAATGTTTGTAATTAAAGGGAATAATTCGTCTTTGAACTCTTTGTGTTTTTGGACACATTTTAAACCCAACATGGGACTTATTAAATTTAGTTTATGTTATATTTTATTTATTAAGTGGCATTTTTTAACACAAAGATAGGGAAATACCCACTTCTCAATCAATCACTTTTCACTGAGAAAGCAACAATTATCCATCTCTTTCTGGGATGTTATTTTTGTAAGAATTATTTTTTCTTAGTAAGATTTTTTTTAAAGCCCCAAGGACATTTTACCCGGACTCTACGTTTTGTTAAATTTAGCGACCTACCAAACAGGTTAGAAGTTGCTTCATGTTATTTGTAAAACAGAAAGAAAAAAAGTCAAAAATGACAAACCATTTACTGTGATAATGCTAGTTTTATGTTATTATACCAACACAAGTCAAGTAATTTGCAATATTTCCATTACTATCTTTATTTCCACATATGCAGCCTATTCTAAATATTTACCATCACTGCTAAAAACCAACATTTTATTCTTTCAAATGTAAAAATCTAATCATAAATAGCATTTTAAATGTATTTTATTTTATAAAAGATTGTAAATCTATAATCTTATTAGCACTATTTTCTTCAGTAAAGGACAAACAAACACGGTTATCATATTGACAACAATTTGTGATTGGATGTTTTTATTAAAAGATATATTTCCTAAATTAATAAAAAACTAGTTTTTAACTCAAAGTCCATTTAGCTTGGCTTAGCTTTACTACCTTTACCATAACAAGATATATAAAGCAATTGGTAGAGCGTGTTTTTATAAAATTATTTGACCCTTTTTTGACTTTTTTTGTGGCTGTATCAAGTTACACGATTCTGTTAAAAAATCACCACAATACACCAAAAAAAACCAAATACACAGAGTACTGATTTCTAACGGACTTCTTTGTTACGAATTTCCGGTAAGACTTCGGAAGAACAGTGACACCTAGTGGATTTGACCTAAATTGACTTAATAAGGCTAGGTGAGGTTCAACATATTTTCAGATAAGTCATAATGATTAAATGTGCTGAACCATATAGCTGAGCAGGACATTAAGTAGAACACCCCTTCATTATGAGCCTTTGTCTTTATACTTTCTCTCATATCTCCGGAGTTCAACCTTGTTAAACAGACAGGATAAGATGGATGGTAACATGTTACTTGCAGAAATCTAGTCAGATGGAGCTGCTTCACTAACAAGCCCCCTCAGAATAAGCTCAAGGTCAGATCTTCTCCATCCAAGTGTAACACAGTAACCCTAAGTTCCAGTGTGCCGCCTCCGTTCGTCTCCATGGCTCCGTGCACTCATCCTCCCTGCCTGCACCACCATCGTGACCTCCTTGCAGAGACGAGGGAGAAGTTTTTTTCCAGCGTGCAGCCCGTGCAGGCTCCCTTGAGGGTGGGAAAGTGCTGCGTTCCGAGTGTGTGTGTGTTTATTCCGACCAAATCACCCGTCGGCTCTCTCGCAGCAGCTAAATAAGGAGAAGGCAGGGCCAATGAGTTCTGACTGCGGGTCAGCAGCCAAATGTTCCACCTTCTTGGATGTTGCAATGCATCAATCGCAGTGCCCACTCACTGTGTGGTAACACCTTTGTGGACCATCTGCCCAAGCCTGGCTTCTCAGCCCTCTGGTACACACACACACACACACACACGCACGCACACACACGGTCTGTTATTTCCTTCTTTTTGCATCTCTGCCCAAGAGGGGTACTAATTCTTCATGCAAGAATCCCACTTACAAAGGTTTAACTTGCATTTGCATATTTTCTTGCACATAAAATTGCATTTTTCTCTTTCCCTTTCTTTTCTTGTTAGTCTTTTGGGGCTACACACTCCGCTGTTTCTGCACTAAGAGAGGGCTTAAAGTGTGCAACAGAAGGACAAAATCAGAGTGGGTAATTATTCCCTGTGTGTCACTGTATTGCATGTATTATCCGACTAAGCAAACAGTTGCAGGGCTCCTTGTCCTGCTTGGGGACAGGGCCGCCAGTGCGGGGCCTGTGAGATCTGCATATTGGCCCATGGTGGTTTAAGCTGTCTGAGGCGAGGCGGTGCCACTGACTGTATGTCCATGCGTGTGGAACTGGTGAAAATGTTTTCCACGCGAGAGGACATAGACAGCAAGAGGGAGCCCCGCGTGAGCCGGCGCGGGGGAGACAGAAGGAGGGCCGTTCTGGATTCCTTCGAGCAACTCCAAATAGATTTCCAGGCAAAACATATTTGCATACGCAAGACAGTGCTACGAGCTATCTGAGTGAGCTGTGGCATGTGTGCATTGAACAGATGGATAATTTTTTTAGAGCTTTCTTGCAGAAATTTCAGCCCATTAAATTGAGATCCTGGGCATTTTTCAGCCTGCTTTTGTTCACGGAGCTCAGAAAGAATCATCAGGATCAAGTTGCCCTTGTTTATCAGATTTACTGCATGACGGATAATAAGAAAAACATGACAGAAAATCAGGTTTTAAAAAAGTAAATCCAGGGAATCCATGCATGAACAAAGACAATACATGTACACAGAGCAGAGCAGTGGAGATGGTGTCCTTTTGTTTTTTCAAATTGGGTCAGAATTTGAAAAAAAAAAGCAGAAAATCAGCCTTATATGGATGGATTATAGCTTTCTGACTTCCATATTTATTGAGCATTGCATGTTCGGAGGGTTGTGATTTAGAAGTTTGATTCATGTCATCGTTTCCTAAACAAATGTTGGACTGATGCGAGTGAAGCTGCGACCTGACTGTCAGGTTCTTCCTTCACTCTCAGAGGTTATAATCTGCAGTGTGGCTGCTCGTCCTCCCCCTCTGGGCTGTATGAAAAATTCACCAGGCCTTCCCATTAGAGTCAGTCTGAATCAGGGAGCAGGCGTTACAATGGCCACACACACGACACATTTTTCATCACCCGGCGCTTAGCAACGCAAATGTTATGTTTATGAAACACAAAATCACAGCGGCGGCCAATTTTTTTTTGCTGCAGGTCAGGTCAAGAACATACTGTATGTGCTGTACATACGCAGGCAGAAGCAGTCCTGGGTTGTTAAAAACAGATGGACTATACCCTTTTCAATGCAGGCTTTTCACACTGATGGTGCGAGACCTGACCTTTACCGTGTGCGGTGTGAGGGCAGTTGGCTCTTTCCGGTGCGATGCCTCCAGACAGGAAGGCTAACGCGGGACTGTCTACCTCTGAGAGGATTCCTGACAGGGCTTTGAGGAGTGTGTGTGTGTGTGTGTGTGAATGCTCAGACTCTAATAAAGCTATCCTGCGAATTTGTTGCATTTTTAAGAAAGTTGAACATTTTCATGAAAAAAAAACGACATGCTATAGTATGACTTTTTGAAAATTTGGCCATTTCGCAACATGGTGTTTTTATGTCATTTCTGGATAGATTGGGCTCTAATAT
>CAFUXE010000189.1:295075-308615 GCA_903364295.1 Serranus cabrilla | reverse complement strand
TAGATTAGTGATTAAAGTGGAGGAATAATCACCAATATTCATCTGTAAAATACAACATAAACATAAAAACAGAGACTAAAAAAAGGCCAGAAAATAAATAAATAATAAATCAGCTGAAGCAGACCATCAACACAAACCAGTGAAACCAGTACAGACTGGAACAGACCATCACAACAATTAAAAGAGAGACGTTACAGAGTGTGAAGCGAAGGAGGAAGTGAAGAAACAGAGTGTGAAACTAAAGCTGATTGAGTTAAATTAAAATAGGAACTTTAACCGAAATATCATTAAATATATAATATAGAAATATACAGTATTTAAAAAACGTTCAGTAATTTTAGTTTTATTTGACCTTTGATGCCTGATTCTGAAGGCTGATTCTGCGGATCCCTGAATGTGTCGCATTCAAAACTACAATCAGAAATCTCCAAATTTAACTACTTTATGAGGAAATGTGGAATTTATAGCTAAAATATTAATGTTCTTAAGTAAGATAAAAAGTTTTATGAAGATTCTTAATACATTGACATACACATCATATTTATGGTTTATAATGTTACGCACACGAGGCACGCCAGTGTACAACAACGCCAGCTTTAACGTTACTTTCATCACCTTCGCTGACTGCTGGTACATCAGTATAAACCCAAAATAAAGGGATTTATTCATGACTTAAAGTAAAAAAATAGATCAAAACAATGCAGAAATAACTCCAACATGATGCTGATGTGGAAAAAGTCTGAATTCATGCTTTGTCAGGTCTGTCTGCAAGAACACAAGAACACTGCTGTTAAAATGACTGTTTTCTGAATGGAGTCTGGTTTATCAGAGCGACACTGTGCAGGAGATTCTCTGGGCTCTGTTTACGTGATTTTCATTGACAAATAAGGTTTAAAGTTAAACTGAAAGAGGAAACAGATGGTTGCAAACATGTGAAAAAAGGAAATAAAAATAATATGATGCTATAATCAACAGTGTAATCTACTCTGCAGTTCCTCTTCTGTCCTCCAGGGGGAGCTGCAGGTCTGTTTTTGGAATCATTAAATTAATATAACTTTAACATCATATTATAGTAAAACAATACATATTTTTAAAATACCAATTAACTGAGAAAAAAAGTAAAATATTCTAAACATGGAGGGATTTTTAATATATTTTATCATGTAATTATTATTATTTTGATGGATTAAACTTTTTTTTTAATTGCCATTATTCTAATCTTTTTTTTTAGCTTTTTATTTCACCCACTTAAAAACACAGTTTTTGGATTTATATATATATATGATGTTTTATTATTAATGATGAAATTAATCTGTATCCTGGAGAACAAAGTCCATATATGGACAAAATGAGTCAGTACATATAAAGTAATAAAACATGTATTTATTGATCTTAAACTAATCATCATCGATTCAGGAGATTCTGTTTCTGATGAGATCTGATGAATTTATATTTATAGATATTATATTTTTCTGCTGTTGACGTGTCTGAGTGACGCTGACGGAGGTGTGGAGAGAAAATGTATTTTTACTTTGGATGATGATGATGAAATGTCAGGATGTAAAATGACTTAAGACTTCCGCTGGGCAGTTATAGCCTTCAAAATAAAAGCATTTAAAAAAATGTTTTTCCAGTGATGGTGGAAATTCGAATTTGATAAACAGAAATTCGCAAGTTGAAACAGAGAAATTCAACGTACAGAAATTTGCAAGTTGAAATTGACCCGTTGAAATGCACACACCCATTACACACACACACACTGAGTGTCTTACATCAGGGCGGGAGTCGAACCCATGTCCGCTGCTCTCCGGGCGGAGTCCTTCCCCTCTGGACCAACTTCACAGCTGAAAACACACAAGACTGGACAGAGAAAGAAGATCAGACTGCAGAAACTTTATCTTCTAGGGTGACACGACACGGTGCACGAGAGCCTGTTACTACCGTCAAATATCTCCATCAGAGGAGAAAAATTACAGGAGTACTGCAAAGTTTTTTTGCAGGTTGATTTTCAGGGTTGAGTCAGATTACTTTAAAATCTAGTTACTTACTAACAAAACAAACAGACGTCATACTGAAACACACACACATAGAAATTAGCTCAGTTAGTAAAGAAAAAGGTCTGTAGTCAGAAGGTTGTGAGATCAAATCCCACTTGATTTGTTTTGTTTTCCCTCAGAGAAATGCTTCAAATAGGCGTCTCTTATTGTGAAAAGCCGGCCTCCACTGAGTTCATCAGTTTGAGTAAATTTCAACGTGACGTCTGTTTACTTTGTTTCACTGCAGGTTGATGAAGACGAAGTTTCTGCAGCTTCAGTCTGATTTTCTTTCTCTCTTTGTTTCTCTGTTTCTGTGTTTAGTAGCTGAGAAGATGGTCCAGTGTAGAAGGACTCTGACCGCTGATCGGGAGCCGAGGGTTCGACTCCCGACCTCCCAGGACGTTAGGGAAGTCTATGGATCCATGTCAATGTTTCTTGATTCTCTTTCATCTCATTAGGGTTAAAGTTATAGGGTTGGATTATTATCACTGAAGATGAGCCCATTTTAACTAAAAGTATATAAATGATCTGGGTTTCTTGGATCCATCCCGATGTTGAACACATTTTTCTAGTTCAGGCTGTTTGAGTTTTCACAATAAGAGACCCATTTATGAAACAGTCCTCTCAGGGGTGACAGAATAAAAAAAGTCACGTGACTGGAATTTGAACTCACAACCTTTAAGTTGAAAAACCTCTTTTTTATCTGCTGAGCTATCAGGATTCTGACACAAATACAAAATTATTAAATATTGGCAGTTTGGTACGTTTTTTTGTGAACGGAAGAACTAGTCCATTTCAATTAAAAGCTTTCAAATGATCTTTTAAATATGTAAATATGTAATGTGCATGTGAAGGTCATGTGATCAGTCTAACCTGTCCCACCATAGTCGGATCCATCCCTGTCCCACTTTATACCTTATAAGGTATTTGGGACAACTCAAAACATAATCACAGGTATCGACTAGTTTTGTTTTGGCCAACATTGGAGCTCCGTGGGTTTATATAAAGTAGGCTTTTATTTTGAAACTCGCCCTAGAAACCAGGGCGGAAGTGTTGATTCCTGCTCTGAGGAGGTGATGGTGATGGAGGGAGGAGGAGGAGGAAGAGGAGGGCTGATGTGTGCTGATCAGCAGCAGGTCTGATGATGATGATGATGATGATGATGATGGTGATGATGATGCTGTGAGTCAGAGAGCGGAGGGCTCTGGATGCTCACAGCCGCTCCAGAGTAGACGAACCCCGGACACAGAGAGACCGAAGACCCGCCGGAGGAGACACGGTGAGTCCGCAGACATCACGCCGACACTCAGACACCGACAGCGGGGAGCGGGCTGACGGCAGCCCGGCGCCGGAGCTCCGCAGCCGCCTCGGTGCTGCCGGGGCTCTCATTTCATCACTGTGCATGTGTGTGTGTGTGCATGTGTGTGTGCACGTTCATCCAAACTACTGGGTGCGCGTGCCCGACCGTGCGCGTGCCCGAGCCATCCTTATAGCCGGGAGTCAGGCTGATTAACATGATGTGAGGAGATAATGAGACTCTGCAGCTGATTGAAACTGAGAACAAAGCAGCAGGTCAGCTGAGCGTGTGCGCGTGCACGCGCGTGCGTGTTGTATAAGTATGTAGTGTGTCGTGACGACACTGTGCGCGAGAGCCTGTTACTTCCGTCAAATATCACCATCAGAGGAGAAATATTACAGGAGTACTGCAAAGTTGTTGTTTTTTTTAATTTTCGGCTTTATTGCAGGTTGATTTTCAGGGTTGAGAGTCAGATTACTTTAAAAATTAGTTACTTACTGAATTCTAATTATATGCAATATTTTTGTTATTAGTTATATAATTGATTAGATTACAAAAATTGGACTCTAACTTGGTTACTTTTGGATCACTACAAAAATGTGCACAGTTCAGAGAATCTCCTACACAGCATCGCTCAGATGAACCAGACTCCATTCAGAAAACAGTCATTTTAACAGCAGTGTTCTTGTGTTCTTGCAGACAGACCTGACAAAGCATGAATTCAGACTTTTTCCACATCAGCATCATGTTGGAGTTATTTCTGCATCATTTTGATCCATTTAGTCACATTAAATCACAGATAAAACACTCTTTTTTGGCTTCATACTGATTAACACATAAAATCGCATAAAACTGACAAAATAACATGAAGGCTTCCTTTAATTATACCTTAAATGATCAAAAATTTTCAGTTAAGTTTTTGTGTTATTTGTTTTGTGCTTCAGCCTCTTAAAACTCCTTAAACTATTCAACAATCCATATTAAACTCCCTAATAAATTGCATCCGTTAAATTAAAACTTTGATCGAACCAGACTCCATTCAGAAAACAGTCATTTTAACAGCAGTGTTCTTGTGTTCTTGCAGACAGACCTGACAAAGCAGGAAGTCAGACTTTTTCCACATCAACATCATGTTGGAGTTATTTCTGCATCATTTTGATACGTTTATTGACATTAAATCACAGATAAATCACTTTCTTTTATCTTCCTACTAATGTATTAGTGCTGTAGCAGCATCCAGACACAGATCCTGCAGAAGGTGAAGAAACTCCTTCGGATCATATCATTAATCCAGACATGATGCCGTTTGGTTTGGCATATTTAATTATATTATGAGATATAATATATTATATACAAAGGTTTTCATATTATAAATATTTATATAGAATATATTAACTTACTGGTTTAAATTGTTTTTTGTGTATGAGATTGAAGAATCAGCAGGAATGAAGAGGAGAATATTAAATGTGGAAATGTTCAGTAGAAACTGTGAGTGAGGAATCAAACTGAAGGTGTAAAACACACTCTCACACACACACACACGCACGCACACACACACGCTGTGGTGTTTCTGCAGGTCGACAGGGAGACAAAACACCAGATGTGTGTGTGATATTATCTATTCTCAGCAACAAAGTGTGTGTGACGTTATTCTTCCTGTTTCAGTCATTTTCTTATTTTGGACGTTTTAAAAATGTACTTAACTTCCAGTTCTTTACTAGCTTAGCATGTTAGCGTATTAGCATGTTAAAGGTGAGGAATTTTTCTCACAGGTAAATTAGATTTAGCGACTTCTCAGACACACTTTATTTATAAAAAACGACTAGTGACAAATTCAGTTTGTATTATATTAAAATAATTTTTTATTCTGAATATTTTTTTAATATTTAATACAATATAATTATATAAGCATAATTAAATTATAATTAATTTTCCTGTTTTCTTTATTAATCTAGTTTGAGGCAGACCAACATTATGTTAAATTGATATTTTTAATACTTAATATAATATAATTATATAAGAAGAATTATTATATAATGATTTATAATTATTTTTTTCTACTTTCCTGTTTTCTTTATTAATCTAGTCTGAGGCAGACCGACATTATATAAACAATATTCCCAGTATTTGATAATTTGACAATAAAAGCAGGTTAATAAATGATTTTTACATTCTTCCCTTTTTAAAAAAATCTATTATGAGGCAGACCAAAATAATAATAATAATAATAATAATAATATTTTAATTATTTTATATTTGCCAATTATGTTCTGTGATGAAAGCCGATTTTTTAAATTTTATTTCTACTTTTAATTTTTTTGATTAATCTAGGCAGACTGACATAATAATAATAATAAGAAGAATAAGAATAAGAATAAGAATATTCTGTGTATTTTGTATTTTCCAGTTTAAATCTTCTATTCTTTTCTTTTAAAAATCTGAACCGACCAACATCATAAAATAAACTAATGATAACATTCTTCTTATTCTGTCTATTCTTTTATGTTTGAGTTTAATTTATGTGTATTAGCTTCTTGTGGCAGACGAACATTAATAACACTGTGAGTATTTAACACTTGGCTCTCTGATGACAGCAGAGTTATTTCTGTCTCTGTGATGCTGCTGTTCAGTCGGTGGTGTTTTCCCTGCCGCACGCCTCCGCACAGGAAGTGACGTCAGGTGATGTGGGCAGGCGGGTTACCATGACAACGCGCCGTGCCGGTGATGACATGTTTGCACTTTTCCTCTACGAGGAATAAATCTCTGCTGTCTGTCTGTGCCCGAGCCTCCTCAGAGCACATTCAGACGCTCCCATGGTTACATCCAGAAACACAAAGGACGTTATCAGGAGGCAGGTGTGTGTGTGTGTGTGTGTGTGTGTGTGTGTGTGTGTGATTGATTAACGAGCCGCTGATTAGTCACTGGTTTAAATTTGTGGCTGAGATAAGAAGCGCTGACGTCAGCAGCTGATCTGAACATTTTAAAACACAGTCTGGTGAAAAAACCATCAGGATTTATGTTCAGGTCTCTCAAAGCGTGGTCCGAGGACCCCCCGGGGGCCACAGCACGCTGCTAAGGGGTCCCTGAAGAGTTTAGAATAATGAAATATCAATCTAATATACACAGTTTATTTTTTCCATATCTGTATGAATATCATATTCAAGGCCCACGTTTTTAAAATAATTTACTTTATTATTATTATAAAAAAGTGTCACATTAAAGTCCCAAGCTAGGTCTTTTATTTTCCTTCTTCAGGTAAAAAAAAAAAATGAATTTAACGTAAATATCACATTTTTAAGTTGTTTTTTAAATATTATTTATACATTATTCGTATATTATTGTATATTATTTTAACGTATGTATCAGATTCAAGTCCGAGGCTAGATCTAATATTTTTCTTTATCCTAATTTAAAAAAATAAATAATTTCTATATAATCTATATATTGTTGTATTTGTTTGAAAAAAACAACCAACATGAGCGTCATATTTAAGTCCCTGGCTATACCTATCATTACTCTTTCATTATATACAATTAAATAATATTTTATTTATATTATATATATTTAATTGCATATTATTTCAAATAATTTAAAAATAATTTTATATTATTTGTATTTAATCTATTATATATTATATTTATTATATTATTTAGAATAACATTTTTCTGAATGTAATATTTTTTATTTTATTTTTATTTTACTGAAATCATACTGTGTGAACTAACGATTGAGACCATAAACTCAAATTATGAGAACATTTATTTAATATTTACTTCCTATTGACTTCTTTGTGCAGCCGGTGGAGTCGCCCCCTGCTGGCCGTTATAAAGAATGCTTTGAAATACGAAATAAATAGTGAAATACTTGCACTACAGAGGTTAAAATGGTTTTCTTTAGGTATAAACACTTCCTAAATTATACATATACATATATATATATATATATATCTGAGGTGTACATACTGTGATGCTGAGTGGAGCTGTAGGCGGATCAGTTTGGCTCCGGCAGCAGGAAGCGGTGGGAGAAAGAGCCGGATGGTGCGATGGTATCGTGTCCTGTGCTGCAGACGTTATCACAGTCTGGATCTGTGAGCTGCAGGAGGCTGTCAGCCCGAGCCGGAGTATTAAAGAGTCCGTCACAGATTCATGACAGGGAAATACTGCATTCTGTTTCATGTTTGCACGTTAATATAAGGAAGAAATAAGGAGAAAATCTGAGATGCTGCACAGACTGAAACTAGATTAATTTCTACATTTTTTCTTAAGTAAACGTGAGTCGTTGTTGACTGAGACTAATTTATATATAAATTCTTATTATTCATATTATTTTTTCTAACACAGTGTTTTTCTTTAAACTAGGGTTAAATATAACAATTATGTTAATTAATCTGTAGATTATTTTCTCCTCTAATTAAATAACAATTTGGTATTAAAAACATGAAATAGTGAGAAAAGCCTGTTGCTATAATAATATAGACTCTAAAGTAAATACTGTTTCTAAACGCCATAAATTCATAAATAAATAAAGCTTTTCTAAATAGAAATAGATGCAGTCGTCTTTTATCAGCTCTCCTCTTTAACGACATGCGAAGCTCTAATCAATGCTCGTTAGTCATTCTGCAGGGGGGGAATACAGCTCGGCATGCTGGGAAACTCCCCGAGGCCGGAGCTGCATCTTTTTTCCTTTCATTCCCGTCCGTCACGTTATCTGTGAATACACTCGGAGAGTTCAGGGAGGACGAGGCGCCCACCGGATGTTTCAGCCGCTGGAGATTTAAATGTCGCCGAGCTGCAGCTGCAAGAGAAAACAAACACAGGATCACAGATTTAACTTACACTGTTTACACTTTAAATGTACTTATATTTAAAGGGTCTTTTTGAGCTGAATATAGAATAGAAAAGAACTGAGTGTAGTAGTTTGTGGTGAAAAGTAAAGTTGAGAACAGGAATAATATTTTTCAAATCCAATTTGATCCAAATTAATGTAAAAAATGTTCCTATATGCTATTAAACTGGGAGATAAGTTTGTATCGACTAAACCAGAACAACTAACGAGTGTTTACTAATCTGAACCCAAATTATGGTTCATTTAAACTGTTAGAGAACCTAATCTAACTATTTTACCAGCTAGCATGAACGAAAAACTCACTAAAATGTATAAAACATGAAGCTAATACTGGCAACTGCGAAACTGAACTGTGTTTAAATAAATTTGACAGGTTGCTGATTGGAATAAAAAACCTGCTAATTATTTTAACTGTTTACCAACAAGAACAAAACTAGATTAATCTGCTAGCTAACCTGAAGTAAACACAAACTTTTAGCTACAAAAAGCTAGTTTCCACATGGTTTTATATTCTTACTGAACTGAACTGAATTTAACAGTTAGCTATCCTGACACATGGCTAAAATTAACCGTTAGCTACCAAGCTAGTTTTCAAACGGTTTTATTCTCAACTGAACTGTTAGCTACCTAGTTTAGCCCTTAATCTTGCCTGTAAAGTAAACTGCTAAAATAAACTGTCAGTTACCCAAAACTGATCTTCTAAACTGTGTTGCATTTTAAACTGATCTGTTATCTAACAAGCTGTTGTTTGATTAAACTGTTTGCAAATGTTACTGAACTGTTTTAGCTGCTGATTTAAACTTTAAGCTAGCTAGCTTTGATGCTAATAACAGTTAGCTAAACTGCACCAAATTGCTATTAAATCGAACTTTTAGCAACCTTTACCTAATGTTTTAGATGGTTGTTAGGCTTCCTAAAATAACCGTTAGCTAACTCTAACCAAAGTTGAACTGTTAAGGTTTAGCTGCTAGGTTGAACCTTTAGCCAACTGTCTTTTTAGTTGGCGAAAAACTACCGTTAGCATATCTAAACTAAACTGTTAATTAAATATTACCTTTCCCAAACCATTTTATATGAACTGAACTGTTAGCCAACCAAAAACAAACTGCTGTTAAACAGAACTAAGTCTCAACCAAACCATTTTAGCCACTAAACGTTAAGCTAACTTAATTATCCGCTAAAAATGTCCGTTAGCTAACCTGAGCCGGACAGTTCAACATTTAAACGGAGCCACTGGCTGCTGATGGATGATATAATCAGGAGGAGGACTGAAGCACTGAAGCTTATTACATGCTCATTGTGATGGAGATGATCTGCACTTGAAGCAGTCCGGCTGAAGGACTCTCCCAGAATAAAAACACCAGAGTGGTTTTCATTTACCAGTTACTGTTGATGGCTCTCACAATAATTACATTCAGATCGTTTAGTGTTTCTGCCTCTTTCTACTGGAACTGTGTCATCACAGTTAATGCCGGTTTCCTGCTTTTCTCCTGCTTTTAGTGTTACCGGATATTCACTTTACGATTCCAACAAAAAGCAAAATGTATCAAAACAATTATGGATTTAAATGAAAGTAAAGCGCAGCAGAAATATATGAAATCGACTGGAACCTTCAGTACTAAATTACCTACTTTGATTTTCTGATTTTTCTTTCTGCCATAATAAAAGTTTTCGTCTCTTCTTCAGCACATAGGTCAGCTTTCCAGAGCAGCAAGTGGACTTCAATTCCCAGAATGCCCGAGCAGAGTAACGACTACCGGGTGGTGGTGTTCGGAGCCGGCGGCGTGGGGAAGAGCTCGCTGGTCCTTCGGTTTGTCAAAGGCACCTTCAGAGACACCTACATCCCTACTGTGGAGGACACATACAGACAGGTAGGACACGAAAACTGTTTATAGGGTTCCCTGCAGCCAGTCTTTCCCAGTGGTCAGCCCAGAAATCATTTTCCCAGCAGACCACAAAAGTTAAAAGAGGCACACAGCGAACAAACTCAATTATGTCGCTTTCTTTTATGGATTTTTGATCCAAGAAGGTTTAAACTTTCCAGCAGCCCCGAAAAGAAAAAGTCAGTGGAAGCTGGAAGTTGTGGTGGGACAAATACGGAATACGCAGAAGTTAATCTGGAGGCCAGAATAATTTTCTATTGTATGAACCAGACGAGCATTCCCATTAAACTGAAGAGGCGCCATCTTTAGTTCCGGTAGCTAGTTCTAATAAAACATCCATGGGTCTGTTGCATAGATATTTGAGGTTAAGGCACAAAAAAGCACTTGGTTTAGGTGAAAGAAAGAGCAATTATTTGGACTTTTGGGCTTTTGGACCAGTGGAATGTTGGAAAATTGGCATGACACCAAGTTTTTATACCCTAAGGCGCTTCCAGGCCAGACAAGATATATAATCTCTCCAGTGAGTTCTGGGTTCTCTTCCCGGAGCCTTTTACCAATCGGGCATTCTGGAAAACCTCAGACAGGAGGCGTCTTTATCAGACACCCGAACCTACTTCTCTTTTCTCAGTGCTTCCTCCTGATGTCAGCCCCGTACAACGCCCAACAAGCCCCTATCAATCTGACACTCCATTTTAATCCCACATGTAAACGAGACCCTGCTGCTGTGTGTCATTTAAGCTCTTGTAATAACTGACTTGTTGGATTATTGATCAGTTCCTGTTCTCTCTGCAGGTGATCAGCTGTGATAAAAGCGTCTGCACGCTGCAGATCACCGACACAACAGGAAGTCACCAGTTTCCCGCCATGCAGCGCCTTTCCATCTCCAAGGGCCACGCCTTCATCCTGGTCTTCTCCATCACCAGCCGCCAATCACTGGAGGAGCTCAAACCCATTTACCAACAGGTCAGAGTCTTTAGTTTGGCTTCTAGATGGCAGCTACACTTTAAAGCTCTTAAGCTGCATCATGAATGTCTGTCATGAAATCATGAAATCTAGAAATGTCCCATGTCCCTCCAGGTCCTGGCCATCAAAGGCACCGTAGAGTCCATCCCCATCATGCTTGTGGGCAACAAGAGTGACGAGACGGCCCAGCGCGAGGTGGAGACGAAGGAGGCCGAGGCTCAGGCCGCCGCCTGGAAGTGTGCCTTCATGGAGACGTCGGCCAAGACAAACTCCAACGTGAAGGAACTGTTCCAGGAGCTGCTGTCCCTGGAGAAGAAGAGGGACATGAGCCTGAGCATCGACGGCAAGCGCTCGGGAAAACAGAAACGAGCCGACAAGCTGAAGGGGAAGTGCAGCATCATGTAGGGCGAGCGGCGGCGGACTCGCTGTAGAGACGTGGAAACAGCAGGCGAGGCAGGAGGGGGGCGGGGGAGTCTGCTGATAAACTCCCACAGAGACTCCCCCTCCCATTTCCCCAGCATCACGGAGGAAAAGTCTTCTTCTTTGGTGGCTCTCCTCCTCCGTCTGTCTGAACACTGAAGCCCAGAGGAACAAAACGAGGAGACCGGCTGATAATGGGAACTTTATTTATACCCGGGCCTCAGGCTCCTCCTGGCCCTGAACTGGATTGTGTTTGTGGCCCCAAAATACTTTTAAAAAACATATACTGACCCATCAAACTGCGACCAACATTAACCATCACACTAATATTATAATAAAGGAATATTTCATTGGCTTTATTGTGAATCTTGAGCCAAGCCACGAATCGAACTTCGAAGATAGACGAGATAGAGCTGGAAGTTGTTGTGCAGCAGTTGCAGTACAAAGATTACAGAGTTACGTATTGACAGATCCTAGTCCAGCTTCCAGGATTCATAGCTCAGATAGTTTTAACTTCTGCACGGGCCAAGATTCAAACCAGGCCAACCCCCAACCCAACTGGTACTGCCAAATAAGAGCCCCATTCCCAACTCCAAAACGTATATATATTTGCTTTATTTTGTTTCTGATTGTCATCTAGCAAAACATTGGCTACTTGCAACAAAACGATTGCCAAAGTCAGAAAGAATTCCTCGGTTTCAGGTTAAGAAAGGCAACTGTTGTTTACAGGTTTTCATCCATTAAAGGGTTGGAAAGAGTTGCTAAAGATAGAAAAGGCCTTTTTGCTATCATACTTTTGTTCATCATAACCTGGAACCCCACGGCCTGTGAAGAGACTTTAGGTTCCTACTGTAGATTGTAGAGCTATTTAGCTGGACATGCTAACATCAACAGCTTTATTAGAAGCAGAGCTTTAAATCTGTATCTTTTACTGTTGTCACCAGCCGCCAACTCTTTGTATACAGGGTGGTTTGAATGTCTAGAAGGTAAAACTAGACTTGTGAAACTCTCCTGAAATGCTAATGGTTAAGCTTTGAACATGAATGGTTAAGGTTAGTCACTGACCTCTAGTGGTTAGCTGCAAATAGTTAAGATAAGATAAGGTTCAGGCATGAAAAGCTTTTGCCAGTTTTTGCAAATCTCTGGTTACCTTTTTAGTCACGATGTTGAAATCTGAAGACTTGATGATCGGACATTCATGGTGTTTGTTGAATTAGCAGTGGTTGTCTCAAAGAAAACAAAGGAAACCACACCAACATCCAGACAAAGAAATCTGTTTGACTAACTTAAATGCTAATAAATTAGCAACTTGTGCTGCTGCAATTCATCACAAGTTGGAAGTCTATAATTCGGAGTCCAGACTTCCAATTTAAATATGTTTCAGTGCATCTGCTCAGAAAAACACAGGGAGTCAACTGATGTTTGTTGCCAACTCTACATCATTTACCACAGAGCTGTTAGCAAAGACAAACAGCATATTTAGTGTCTTGTTCAATTAACAAACAGCTCAAACTTTTGTAAAATGCTGTCAAACGGGGAGTGAAACAGCCGCAGATAAAGCTGAAAAACAGTGAAGTATTCCTTTATCTAATAAGACGAGTGACATTTCCATTAGGATTCTCTTCTTGGTGGTTGTGGCCGTAAACGACAGGATGCTTCCTGCCGTCATTAGAGGAACGCCTACATACAAGCTAACGGTCTTTAGCCTCCACACAGACACAGTGCAGGCGGCCTGACGAGCCGACGGACCGCAGAGGAAACAGCAGACGCTCTTCAAACGGAAAGTGATGATTTCCACAAGCACAAGCCAGCCTTAACTCTGTTTTCATCTCTGTCGCTGGATAAAACATCTGTTAGCATAAACAAGTAGCTGCTAATGGAGCAGCTGCTGGATGAACTGTATATATATAAATATATATAAGATTTAAAGGAACAGTGCAACATTCAGGGAATCATCTCTAGAGACGTGTTTCAGATGGAGAGCAGTTTTGTTTATATGTCCAGCACAGAGATGTGTTTAGCCTAGCTTAGCTTAGCTTAGCTTAGCATTAAGACTGGAAACAGGGGAAACTGTTAGCCTAGCTCCAGGAAAGAAA
>CAFUXE010000189.1:278743-290454 GCA_903364295.1 Serranus cabrilla | reverse complement strand
ATACAATACATTTTTACGTCACTTTTTAAGATGCCAGAAAATAAAATGTAATTTTATATCCAAGCAAAGAGCAGATACATTCATTTTTACACTTTTTATATTTATTCTGTTTTCGGTTTTTATTGTCATCAGTCATCCTGTTTATTTTTTATTTTTTTGCCTTTTTTATGACGTTTATTTCTTATTCTTAATTCGTCTCTGAAGCACCTTGAACTGTATGAAACATGCTGCACTGATACAGAGACTGTTCACCCGTCTGCCACCTTATACGTTTATAATAATTGTATTAAATCCTTAATTCCTTTTCACTTCTGTGCTATTTTATGTCTTAGATTCTCCTTTTAACTTTTCATGAGCAAGAAACCGAATGTTAAAATGAATCTGATATGTCTGTTTGTTGTCCCATAACGAAGAGCACAAAGAGAGCTTTAAAATAATTTATTACAGGAATAACAATTATAATGTTTCTTATCAGAATAAACTTCATTTGGTGCAGAACGCTCAGAAATCTGCACTTTTTGGGGGCTAAAACTCAAATAATACAAAAGCTGTTAAAAGGAAAAAAAAAGGTCTTTCATTTTTCTACATATTTAATATTTTACTTCTGCTTTTTGTTGTGTTTGTCAGTTTTTATTCCTGTAGAACAAGAGTTACAGATGTAACAAAGGCTCCATAGAGACAGTTTGAAACGTGGACTAACAGTTATTATAATAATAACCTTTGTGTTTCCCCTAAAGGACCTCAGACAGTGTAAGAGAAAACCCTCCAGGCACCAGAAGGACTGAGTCATCACAGTGTCGGAGAGCCATTTTCCAGTTTTCCAGTTTCCCAGTTTCCCAGTTTCCTAGTTTTCTCGTCCTGTGTGTCGTTTTATCAGAGGAAACTCTGCAGGTCGCTCACACTGACTCACACTTCACCACCAGCGACGATAAACACACTCAGCGCCTGGAAATATTTTCACAGTCACCGTGGAAACGACCGTAAAAGCCAAAAAAACAAAACAAATTCTTCAGCCTCATGAATCCCCCCTGTCTGTTTGTGACTGTTTCTAAAATAAAGATCCAGATGAAGGCCAGTTATCGGACAGGAAGACGAAGCTCTGAGGTTGAACTCAGGAGTCCAAAAACAGGAATAAAAGAGAGAAAACATTGGACTGAAGGTTTATAATCTTTCTGTTTGATGAGTTCAGTTTAGTGGATAATTGAACAGTTTGCTTGAGGTTAGCACCAACAATAGTTGGGTTGTTTATAAGCTAGAACTTAGACCACATTAGTTAACAGTTTAACTATCAAACAGTGGTGAAAAAGGTAAAAGACAGAGGTGCCTGAGAGACAAACGTTCTGTGCTTCTCGTGAAAGAAATATCTCTGCAGAGAACACGCTAGAAGTGCCACACATGTACCTAGCTAGCTTAATAGCTAATTTGCGTATTTGATCCAGTACTTGATTTCTTTTGGTTTGATTTGCTTGAAAAGTTGTTGATTGTTTGCAAATCTAAATGTTTTATTATTACTTGTTCTGCTTTTCTTTCTGTATTTGTCTTATTTTTGCCTTTTTCTTGAGGTAAATATATAAATATACGGGTCAAAACTGAGCCGAACACCAAAGATGTTACTATAGTTAATAACATGAAAATAAAAATGAAATAAAACAAATTAATTTTGTCTTCTAATACCCCTCAGTGATCGCCAGGTAACATAACAACTTATTTTACCTCCAAATGAAAGGCCCAGGGGGCCAAACTAAAATAATTCAAACTAATCTTTTCATGGAAAAGGAAACCTAACAAGGTAAGAAACACATTGGATGATAAATAATAGTTTTGAGGGTTTTTTTATGGAGCATTTGAGACACGGGTCAAAACCGACCCGCTAACATCAACAACAGAAAGCTAACGCAAGAGGAAGGTTAAACCGCTAAAACTGGTGAAATAAATTAGCCAGCGGATCCGTTTTTAAGCTTTGAATGTTGTGATGCTTCTGTGTTTGATTTATTTTAGCAGCTAGAATAGTTCAGGTTAGCTATAATTATCTGTTTCAGTTCAAACTGTTTACAGCTAGCTAACGGTTTAGCTAGCTAACAGTTTAGGTTAGCCACTAAAACTATTGCATTGAACTTAGTGCAAACTGTTTATTTTAAAGAGATAAAACAGCTCATTTTTAGAATAGTTTACAGTTCAGATTAGTAGTTTAGTAAATAGTTTTCAAATGCTAATGTTAATGGACGTGAAAGTATGCTACTGTTAGCTAGCATGTTAGCTACAAATATTTTATAGGCTAATATTTTGGTGTCAGTTAAGCAGCTTTAACTGTTAAAATAAATCAGCCAACAGGTCAATTATGGTTTATTTTCCAGACTCAGATGCTGCTCGACTATTACTGTAACCTTGGTTTACGGCTAACTATTTATTTTAGCAGATAAAATGATGCACAGCTCAAACGTATGATTAAACAGCTGAAATAGTTGCATAGGTTGCATCAGTCTGTAGGTCATGTTCAGGTTGTGTGACAGTTTAAACTTCAGATCCAGGAACAGCAGGGTGAGTAAACAAACAGCTTTATTGTCAGCAAACATTTACTTATCTTTTGTTTGCAGAAATGCACAAAGAGTTAAAATTGTTCATTGGTTATAGCAACTGAAACGGTTCAGCAATAGCAGACACACAAACTGTGTATTTAGGAACGTTTGTGTGTGTTTTGGGTGTTTGGAACAAACTCTTCACTCAGCCGAACAGAGGAGACGTTCAACAGGGTGTTCATAATCTCCAGGAAGAAATCACAGACCTGAGTGTTCAGGAAAACTGTGCTGTTCCCATCACACAGTCAGATCCTGGCATCAGTTCATCAAAATGAGCTGCTGAGAAATCATGAGCAGAACACGTGCAGTGACACCGTGTTTCCTGGAGCTGGAAATAATCATTTTCCAGCACAGAGGGGCTTCAACACATTTTAATGCACTGCAAGTGAGAAAAATCATGTTTATCTTCAGAGATGATCCAGATATTCTCCCGTCTCATCGCTGCTCACTGACCTGCAGCTAACTGACCCGTAACTTCTGCTACATTTACGCCTCGTGAACACGACTCCGCCGCTTTCAAACCCATGAAAAGGGGCTTTTGAAATGGCTACTGACCCCATTTGACTAAAACGCTGATGCAGATGAATGTTAGCAGGTTTCCATCCAAACATATTGCAAATGTTAACAGAATAAAGAAATAATCAACAGAAGAAAATGCAAATGAATCAACCTGATCTTAAATAATTATGGGAAATGACCACGACTTCTTAACACCAAATTTTTTATGTGAAGAATTCATGTTCATTTCATATAATTTTGTGAATCAGCAGAGCTTTCAAAATAAAAAAAGCACACATGTCATTATACATAAACACAGTTTGCGGTTTAGAAAAGCTGCAGTTTCTGTGAATTCATGCTACAAAAACACTTCCTGGTTGAGAGCAAAACACTTCCTGGTTGGGCGTTATAAGAGACAACTTAAAAAGTGAATAAATTACCCAAAATGCCAGAAGTGAAGTAGTTATGAGGGTGAAGTGAGCCACGGAAGTTACCTTAAAATAACGTAAATTGCGTAAGAAACGTAAGTTACATAAACAACGTAAGTTATGTAAAAAACATAAGTTACGTTAACAACGTAAGATATGTAAAAAACGTGATTCGCAAACCGTGAGCCAGAGAAGTTACGTATAAAAGAAATAATTTAGAAAAATTCAACTAAGGAAAAGGCAAATGAATGCTTGTTTACACTGACTACTGTTAGGTGAATATTAGGATAATAATTATCGGAGTTGGTTTATTGTGATAAGCAGCACTTGGCGCCAATTCTCCAGTCAAGAAAAACGATAAAGAGTAAACAAAATGACGTATTTTTGTTGGCCAACCTGCAAGCTAGCTAGCACCAGGGGTTCTAATGAGATTGAAGTTAAATACGTGCCAGCAGCACGTTTTTAACTTGGGTGTTAAAACAAACGTGGTCATGGCACGTAATTATGTGGAAGCATTAATGCAGGAGACAGAAGTTAAAAAACGTTCTGCTATAGTGAGCTACACCACGGTCACATGACTTCTACGTCACTACCGTTAGCTTCAGATGCTGTTTGTCAAGCTAACCAGCTGTTTCACAAGCTAGCAAATCCGTAGCCTAATAAATAGTTTTTATTAAGCGTATTTTATGTTGTGCAACATAACACGAACATCTCTTCAGCTCATGTTAACCACAGAACTTATTTAAGGCATCGAACCACCGACACATTCAGAGTCCTCATTGTGTTTGAGAGTTTTGGGCGCTAAAATGCTAATTTACTGACTAACTGTGTCATTCCTGTGACACCATTACAAAAAAAGAAGAAAATGTCATTAAAAGAATAGCAGAAAACTGCTGCACTTTAATTTAATTAGAAACCAACACTTTGGAAATAAAACTTTAATGCTAAACTGTGTCACTTCATCTGAAAAACAGGAAAATCCTTCAGTTAAATGAGTCAGCAGAACAGAACAGAAAGTCTGTTTGTGTTTCTCAACATAATGTTTGTTGTTTGTTGGTGACGAATCGACGTTTTTATTCTGTTTGACATAAAACAAGTCGGATATTCAAAACACCAAACTGTCCTGACTTTCTACACTCTGTGCTTTTCTGTATTTGTTTGAGTTCAGTGTGTGTTTGTGTTTGTACTGAGTGTTGAACCAGCAGAGTGAGGACGGTTGGGAAAGGCTCCTTTAGGCCTGTTGGAGGGTTCAGACCTGGTTTTTAGGTTATTTCATCAGGTTAGTGTTCGTGTTAAGGGCTGGGAGTGATTTGTCCATGTGTGTATTTGTGTTACTGGACTGATCAATATTAGAGTGTGTGTGTGTTTGATCTGCTGAACACACACACACACTCTGTCCTCCACTCTGACACCGATGACGGGAACTCTCTCTCTCTCCTCTCCTCTCATCTCTGCGCCTGATTGGTCGACAGACACGCCTTGGAGCTGCTCTCTGATTGGCCCTGAAGCCGGCTCAGCTGCAGCCAATCAGCTCGCTCCGTGGTGACGGCGAGCTGCATCTCCTGAGGTTGTCCGACTGCCGGGAAGAGCAGCGAGGAGCGAGCATCACCTCCTCCTTCCCCTCCGCTCGCTGTTTCCGGGAAGTGTATATCTGTGTGTGTGTGTGTGTTCCTGCAGCATCATGACTCAGCGTTTCTCTCCCTGCAGCCTTCAGATGCTGAGTCATGCTCTCACTCTGCAGACCTTCAGCCCTCAGTGTTGCACTGCTGTAGTGTAGATGCAGTGTGTGTGTGTGTGTGTGTGTGTGGAAGACTGATGTGTGCTGTTTTTGGCGCCCTCTAGTGGCCGCAGTGGTTATGAACGATGCCACAGGAGTGTGAAAGCGAAGGAGGAAGTGAAGACAACAAAGTATTAAAAAGGAGACGAGTCCAGCGCCAAAACAAAAATAAATAATATTATTTGAAGTTGCATCACTTCGTTCACACGTCATACTTTAATTAGGCCCTAAAGAACTAAAAGAACATCAATAAAACATTTTCAATATTACACTTTTTAACCTTTTCAACCTTTGTTCACTGTGTGCTAATAAAATGTTTCTTTGTCTTTTTAATAAATAAAAAATGAACAATCAGACAGCCTTTGTACTGCTAAATCGTTTTGTATTAATATTAAATAACATGATTAAGATTGTTTTCAGTGATTCAGTAATTATTTTTCCATAATAATCGTAAAAGATGACACAGAAACAGTTTGTATTGGATGCTTATGTTATTACCAGTGGAAATATATTATATATTTAATATATGTGTGTTTTTATGGTTTGCACAGTTTGCAGACTGTGATATTTTTCCTGCTAGTTTCTTAACTTTCACAATTAAGGTGCTTTTATTTGACTTTTTACTCTCTTTCATAATGTCTAACCAGGACGTTTAGAGAAGTAGTTTGTAAAGTAATCGTTAAAAGAAACTTTGGCCTTTTATTATTAACAGCAGCCATTGTTGTGTTTATGTATGAGGACATGTAGATCTGCTGTCATGTGGTTTGGAGGACTCATATAGTTTCTGGAGCTGAAAATATGAATCAATTAATCAATTAGTTGTTGAATTAAAATTAATTTCCAACGATTCTGATGATTGATTAAACAGTTTTGAGTATTTTTTCAAAGAAAAATGGTGCAAATTCTCAGATTTCTGCATCCTAAATGTCAGTATTATATAAATATATATATATATATATATATATATATATACACACACAGCTCGTATGCAGAGAATTCAGGACTAAATTGTCAGAAAAAGGTGAATTAATGCAAACATTTGCTCTCCTGGTGATTTTTAGAGAATCCCTGTTGTTTAAAAAATGTGTCTTTTGTTAGTTTTGTTCATAAGTTTGGAAAAACTAGTTTATAAACCACAAAATATATTCAGATTAATGAACTATATTATTATTATAATAAAGTGAGCTGCTGCTGCTGCTGCTGACCACCAGGAGGCGCTGTGACCTCACAGATCAGCTGATCTGGTTGTTATGAAGAAAAGCAGCCATCAACATGAGTCACAGACAGACAGACAGACAGACAGACAGACAGACAGGCCTCCTCCTGACTCACGTCTGCTTCACTGACCACCTCACTGTCTGTAAATCTCAGACACTTTCTGCTGACTTCACTTTCACCTCGAAGCGTCACGACTCCCAAAATAACTCGAACCACAACACGAGCGACCGCAGACGCTCCACCGCTAACTTCATTTAGTGTCACACAGTCAAAAATAAAGAACTCACCGCAAAATAAATGAATACAAAGATATTAACTCATCCATAATTACTTACATTATTAAAATACTGCTTTACTTTTTCCTTTAATGGGGTTTTTCTGAAATTTAAAGGTAATAACATGCAACAAAACATGCAGCAAAACTGAAACAACAATAATAATAATAATAATAATGTTTTGTATATGTTTTTAAAAATATAAACATAATATAAAAAGTAAATAAATAATAAAGTCATTAGTTAAATTAAAAACATTAATAATTTGTTGAGTGCCAGTTTGCAGGAATTGATGGACAAAATTCTTTTTTAAATGTATTTATATATTTTGACAGTTCACATGACTAAATCATTAAAAAGAAAAAATATATATATATACAATAATACATTTTTAATTTTTTTTTCTTATTAACCTATTATTGTTTTGCTGATTTTCATCAGTCCAAATAACCTAAAAAAAAAATAAAAATAAAAAGTAAAAATAAAACAATATAATTTAAATGCAATAATAATAAATGTATAATATTTCTAAAAAAAATTTAAATATAGGACTTTATATAATAAGTAAATAAATAATAACAATGATTAGTTATATTAAAAACGTTAATCATTAATTTTGTGCTAGGTTGCAAAAATATATTTTCTATTTTTAAATATGAATAACTGTGTTCCCTTTATCTGTGTCACTGTTGTTTATTGACAGTATGAAGCTGTGTGTGTGTGTGTGTGTGATGCTGAGTCATGCTGCTGACCTGCTCCTCTGCTCTCTGCTCCTCTTGCGGGAAGTCGGCTGTTTTTGTCAACTTTTCATCACATTTTCTGCTTCCATAATAACTTTTTTTTATTATTTTGTCCTGTCTTCTGTTTTTCTCCCGTTTCTTCGTCTCAGCACGTTCTGCTGCTGCTGTTCTGCACATTCTGCACTTCGACTGCTCTCATTATTTTACCATCTGTGTTTTCTGCTGTTAGCAGCAGAGAGGACATGAAGTCAGACTGTTTGTTCCTGACAGAGACTCGGCTCAGACGTCCACGGAGGGATGAGTCACTGCGACTTTTCCTCTAAACACACAGCTGAGTGCAGAAGAAATATATGTCAACATACTGGGCTGAGGAACACATGGAAACAAGCTAACAAGGAGCTATTAAGCATGTGCACATACATTATTAATATGTGCCAACAGGCTATTAACAAGTTGTTAGCATGTGCAAACAAGTTAGCAACAAGTTAGCAACATCTGCACATAAGCTATTCACATGTGTAAAGAGGTTATCATCAAGTTAGCTTGTGCAAACAAGTTATCAATAAGTTCTCACATGTGCAAAGAAGTTATTGATAAGTTAACATGTGCACATAAGTTATAAATATGTGCAAACAAATAATTGACAAGATAGCATGTGCAAAAAGTTATTAACATGTTAGCATACATTATTAATATGTGCAAACAAGTTATTGACAAGTTAGCATGTGCAAACAAGTTAACAAAAAGTTAGCAACATGTGCACATAAGTTATTTATATGTCCGAAACTGTGTCTTGCAAACAAGTTATGAACAAGTTATTAACATGACAGAAGCAGTTATTAAACGTTAGCAAACCTGTAATTAGCATGAACTCTTGCAAACAAAACGTTTTGTGCAGAGAAGATACATTGTGCAAACAAAACAGTAATTATTTACTGTGAACTAAATAATAGTTTGTGCAAAGAAGGTAACAACAGTGCTGCACGTCTGAGAACAAGTTGGACAAGATGTGTGAATGATACGATAAAGATAATAATAAACGCTTTGACTCGATAACCTGCAGAGTGTTTGCAGTGATCAGGTTTCTCCTCACAGGATGAACCCGGGTTTGTTTTTACACTCTGTTTTTTTTGTTGCACCATCTTATCTTGTTGTTGTCACTCTGCTCTGATTTTCCTGCTTCCTGTCTGACCCCAGATCAGATCACAGTGCAGCTTAAATGTGCAGAGTCACCAACACGTGAACTCTGCAGCTGCACAGAGAGAACCAGGGAACCAGAGAACCAGGGAACCAGAGAACCAGAGCAGCAGCAGCAGCAGTGTTAGTGTTGTTAGTGTTGTTAGTATCAGTATCAGTGCTGGTTGTGTTGCTGCACCTGAAGGATGAATGAGGTCGTGTTGCGGTTGTTGTTGTTCCTGCTGATCGTGTGTCTGATATGATCTCGGCACATTCCTGAGGGAGGGAAAACAGAAAGTGAATCTCAGGACATTGACATGAAGAGAAGACGGATCGTTTCCCTGCAGCAGCAGCAGCTCCTGACTCGACCTCGAGCTTCTCTCTCTCTGAGCTTTTTCTCATGAAATCCAACACACACTTTCCAGCTGCTGCTGCTGCAGGGAGATACTTTGTAATACTATTTACTACGTTACTAAAATAGAAATAATACAAGCAACATTTCTGCAAGTGCAACCTGCGTTACGAATATTGTAAAACATTAATTAAAAAAAAAACTAACAACCTCTTGTTGGACACATTTTAAATCATTTACAACATTTTGAGCTCAGTTTTTCTTCTGTTTTTTTATTATGATCAGTTCAAGGACCACTGGAAATGTAAAAATCCAATAATGATTTCTGCTTTCACAGTTTTGGGCTGATAAATACTGTGAGATTTTGGGATTTAATAAAGAGAATGGGGAGTTATGATCAAGGCTGAAGTTTGTTAGTAGATTTAATTCAGCAAAAGCGGAAAAATAATAATGTAGAATTATTTTAGGAGTTCTTTCATGCAGATAATTTGGTTTTTAAAGTTAATTCTGAAATAAGAAAAGATTATTTATCTCTGGTTTCTGAGCCGGTTGCTCCATGTGATGTTTAAAAGCTGATATTTATGACAGGAATATGTGTCCTTCAGAATAAAATACAGTTTGTCAGCGTTTAGAAAACACACGAGATCCTGCAGAGATTAAAGAGGAGCCACAAACATAAAGACGGTATCATCTGCATAGAAACGGATATTTTAAGTCTTTATGTTGAGTGTAAACAGTATTTTTTACTAAGGGAGGAAAAAATCAGTCAGGAGAGTTTTTTAAATAACATTTTAAACTGTTTTTCTGGAGGTTTTAAAACACCAAAATATATTTTGTATCTTTTCAAGGTGCAAAGTTTTAATTGTTACATTCTGGCCACGTCCCAACACTGTGCACTAAATACTTTAATACAATATGCAAATTAAGATCATCTATGCAAAATCAAGTGTGTGAAAAGTTATTTTAATTAGACACACTCCACCAAACATCCAGCCTGCGTCTATCTGCTTGTTTTATTTCCGTTTCTGCACCAAAAATAGCTTCATCATCATAACTAACCGTAGATAAGTGCGGGGGGAAGATGGTTTCTCTCTGCTCGGCCTGTGAGCTGCGGTTCAAACAGAAACCGTCAGCAGCTCAGAGGAGCCGAGAGAGGAAACCCACGAGCCGCTCAGAGGAAACCGAGGTCACGGGACTCTGCAGCTCCGTCACTGAGACGCCGTGACGTCCCGCCATGATGGAAGAGACGTGAGCTGTTAAACCAGCAAGCGTGCGCTTTAAAGGGCAAAACCCTCTTTAGATACATGTGAGAATGCAGATTTATTCTGTTTTCACACACAGAAACAGAAATAAAGTCCTCAGGGAAAGAAACAGTTGGGACTTTTTTTCATTTAAAACCACATCTGAACGCTGACATCTGCAGAAACTAGAGAATAAAATAAACAAACAGCACCAAAAAACCTCAAGACAAAACTAACTGAAAGAGTCCAGCAGACACAGATTTGGACGTCTCTGTACAAACACTTTGCATGAAGTCTTTACCTGTTTGAAACACGTCTGCATGTGACATGAGCAGAGAGAAAGGAGGTCATTCTCAGCACGTGAGGATCTGACCTGGATCACGCTGTCGTTTGCATATCCTCGTTTTAATGACCTCATTAAGAAAGACGCCTTCACACTGATTCACACTGATTCATGTCACCTGCTGCTGTCGTCTTCAGATCCACCTGCAGCTCTTCAGCCTCGTTTAGATCCTAGTTTTGGTTTTGCAACACATTATTTATTTATCTTATTTATTTAATTTATTTTATTTGTTTTATTTTTTGCTTATCTTATCTTATTTATTTGTGTTATTTATTTAAAGTATTTATTTTAATGTTATTATTTTAATTATTTAATTTGCTTGTGTTCACTTATTTTTTTTATTTCTTTATTTTTTGCTTATGTTCATATATCTTATTTATTTGTTTTATTCATTTATTTATATACTTTGTTTATCTTTTTTATTTTATTAATATTTTAAGTGTCTATTGTTATTGAATGTGTTACATAAATTTTTTGGAGTTTCTTTGTTGCTGAAGCGTGTTTTTAAATATATAAATAAATAAATAAATAAATAAATAAACAAACAAACCTCTGGGAGAACAAATGAATCATCAGGAAGTTTTTTGTTCTGCAGACACACGAACATAAAATCAGCGTGACGGTTTAACGTGAGCAGGAATGTGAAGAATGAACAACATCAGGTTCAGCTTCCAGCGATTAGACCGAGCCGACCTGATGGAAGAAACCTTTCAGGTCGGATCAGTCGAGTCATCAGGAGAATCTGAAACGATTCATCCAGTCAGAGAAGAGAAGGAAACTCTCTGCGGTTATATTTGCATTATTATTATTCTTAATATTAATATCTGTTGTTGCAGTTTGAGGTCACAGCTGCAGGAAATACTTTTCATTTCAGCAGCTGCAATAACCTGAAACCAACCGGCACAAACTGGAACAAATCATCTCTTTCTCTTCTGAATAAAACACACGAGAGAGAAAATAACTCTTTTGTTTTCATCAGTGAAACTTTTAATCCTGCAGTGAAGAAAAACTCTCCTGCAGCCACAATGTTTCTAAAAACGTCATAAAGATACAGAAATATTCAGAAGCTGCTGACGCTCCGACTCTG
>CAFUXE010000189.1:196144-210925 GCA_903364295.1 Serranus cabrilla | reverse complement strand
TTGAACAGTTTTCCTTATAATTCATACCAAAAGCAAAGTATGAGGAAATGAATTATCATAAACAATCAAACTGCCTGAAAACACCAGAAACTTTTACACAAACTCTGTTTTTACTGGAATCATTTCAAACACGTTGAGTCCGACACAAAGTAAACTTTTGGTCCGTTTAGTGGACAGAAGGCGAAGATCCGACTTCCTTCTGTGATTAATGTTCCTGCAATCAGATAAAGTCACAGATTTACGTAAAAGACTTATTTATTTATTTATTTGGCACTACAGAGGCAGTGAAGTTGGAAAAATAAGGATAAAAGTCTGTCTTCAAACTGACATGTAGAAAGATTTTTGAAGTAAAATAGTGTCTGCAAAGACTTCCTGTTCTCAACTTCAAAATAAAGGCAGCTTTTTCAAAATGCCACTGCTGTTTTTTTTATCATTCTGCAGTTAAAAATAAACAAACTGCTGCTGTTTCAACACATAAATAAACCTTATTTTACTCGGTGGCCTCCTTTTTCACTGTAACATATAAAAATCTATATAAATCATAATAAAATGAGTCCTGCACAATATAAGCTAGAAGACTCAAAAATGTCTTTTTTGCAGAATAAATCAAACATTTCTTCCCACAAGTGTTTTGGAAACAGAGTTCTCCAAATGCTATATATATGTTCAGTGTTTGAAGCCTCTCCTGTCCTCTCCTCTGGGCTCTGTGTAAACAGAATCAATCCTGGCTTCACAGAGTCTCTGAGGAGCAGAATTTAATGTTTCTAACAGGATCTGGTTTGATTTTAAAGGACACATGAAGAAGAAAGAGACTCTGACACTAACAGACACATTTTAAGCTTCGATTTGGTCACTTTTTATAACAGAAACTCTGCGATAACGCCTGTTTTTACATTTTCTTCCTACGATAAACGTGTATTTTTGGCGATCTTTTAAAGAAAAAGTGTTTCGATGTTTGAGGCTCAAATGGTAAATAAGAAAATGAAACCTTCCATTCAGCTTTAGTTTAGATATTTGGTCCGATTCTGAACAACCTCAGGTGTCTTTAATGAAAACTGTGTGTTGTGCATCTTATTTTATTCTTGCAGGCACTTTTTTGCTAGTGAACCGGCTGAGCGGCTGTGTGTGTTTACTTTGTGTCAGACTCGGAGTGTGTGAGGTGATTCAGAGCTGCAGAGTCAGCATGAAACACACACACACACACACACATTGTGATCGTCCTTTAATAACACGCTGCGTGTGTGTGCAGGTTATCAGCTGGTCTGGGGTCAGTTTGCAGTAGTTTAAGCACACAGTCGGAGCAGAAAGAGAAACTTTGAAATAATAATAATAATAAACGGGGTGATCATCATCACAAAACGTCGTCGTCTTCTTCCAATACCACCTTATAAAAATAGCGATTATCCTGCTCCGGCTCTCTGAGCAGCTTTGGCATCTTTATTATCCGTTTGGTCTTCAGTCATCAGTCCGTCCGCTGATCAATAATCAATAATCGTCTCGTCTGATCCGTCAGCTGGTGACTCGACGACTCGGCCGGACTCATCTGAACACACACACACACAGAAAAACAGTCAGCAGGTCAGAGTTCAGCTGTTATAACCTTTGTTCTTCTGTAATCAGATACTTTAAAGATAATTAGAGATTTAACCTGAAATAAATCTGACTTAAATATTAAACTTTTGCAGAGAAGTGAGATTTTGCTGGGAAATTAAATAATGTGCAGGTGAATTAGTACTGAAAGTACTGATACCACACTGTGAAATTACTGCACTGTGAGTAAAAGTAACAATAGTAAAAGTCCTCCTGATGCAGAATGGTCCGACTCATACAATGCAATTGAACTAAAAAACAACTGATTTATTACCAAAATTGTTGCATTAATAAAGTCAAACATTAGGCGGCAGCTATAAATGTTTCAGCTCTAAAAAAAAAATTTCAATATTTATTTTAAACTTGAACAGCTGCAGATGTTTTGTGGTCACATTAACTGTCAGATTCAGATCCACAGCAGCTTCAAACTAACAGGAAACCACAGCTGAGACTGTGGAGGAAGTAAACAGGGAGGATAAAGTGAAACGCTGCAGCAGAAAGTTTTAAAATACAGCCACATATTTAATTAGGATATACTTTGTGGGGCTTTTACTTTGAAAAACTCCCAATAAAGTTTAGACTCTTCTGACCCGTTTACACTTTTAATCATTTTTCTATGTTGAAATGTAGCAAACTGGCACGGCTGCAAAGTGTTTTTCTATTTCCCATTATTTTTAAATGAAAATGTATCACATTTGTTTGCAATTTTTAAATGAAAATGGGCAGACAAGGGATCGCACACCTGCTAATAACCTGAAATAAATAAATAATATATATTTGTTTATATATAGTGAACGTGTCAGTATTAAAGTGAGCAGAATGCTGAGTCAGCAGCTCCTGTCTGCAGTGAACTGGTGGATGTTCAGACTGGATCAATGCGAGACTGAAGAAGAAGATTTTCAGGCAAGTTCTGCACTTTCTATCACTCCTGAATCCTTAGTAGTTGTTATTATTGTTGGTGTGTTTTCAAACTGCAGCAGTCAGGAGCCGAGTGAGACGGTGGTATCATGCAGTGTTGTTGTGTTGACCTCTGACCTGCGGAGGCTGCGAGCTTCATACAGCGTGTCGTCCTCGTCGCTCTCCACCGCCTCCATCTCCACAGAGTCGTCGTAGTTGGACAGCAGACCGTACTTCTTCTTATAGGTGGGTCTCTTCAGCCTGTCAGCAAGTAGAAATCACCATCATTACCAGCACTCAATGTTTGTTACTGGGAATATTATTACATTATTAATTTGTTTGGTGGATTGGATGTATGCCGAACACAAGAGAGGCTCCAACCGCTTCAGAAATCCACCTGATTTATAGTTTTTAGAGAATAAACAGCTGCTGAATAGAGACAACGTGTTAAATTGTGATTTTTATGGATGGAGTTTGGTGTGGCTGCTGTTCTAACATTTGAAAATTGCTAATTAAAATAGTTACTTGGTTGGCTTAAAGCAGCCATAAAAATTGGTATGCAGAACTGAAGAGTGAATCCGGCAGCTTTAGAAAAACACATGACTCACATTCTGCACGCTGTGTACTGCTGCGAACAGAAGAGAAAGCACTGAAATGCTCGGTTTTAAGATGTAATCTGGTGTCATATCTGTTCACATGCAGGAAGAGGAGGGTAAAGTAAGGAAGTGACTCTATTCAGAGTAGATTCGGGTGATAAGATGATTGCCGAATTGAAGACTGGTTGCTTAAATAATAGAAAACAAAGTGAAAATCATTTTATAGCTTATATGTCTCTGCTGGTGAGAAAGGAAGTATTAAATTGCTGAATTTATTAATGGAATTTGGTGCAGTGCTGTGTAAGTTTCTGTAAAATTCTGTTCAGTGGATGAGATACATGCTGAACTAAAAGTTTCTGATACTTGAATAAATCTTTACACTCTATTTTGTAAATATACTACAAGTACATGTAGTATTTAGTTTTCTTTTAACCGATTCCCTGCTTTTAATGAATGGACTTTGGTGTAAAGTGGTGTAACTTACTGCACATATCAAATGCAGAAGTAGTATTAATTACGCAATAGTATTTTTTTTTATTGACTTATTGAGAAAATGTTATATTGGTGGGAACTCAGTTCAGAAATACAATGATTCAATGTCAGCAGTTTGCACAAACACAAGGAACAATGTGACTCAACACCAAACTCCATTGATAAATCTATAGATTTAAAGCTTCTTCTCTTATCAACACTCTTCCCTAATCTGTAAAATGTGATGCGTGTGGTTTTCTAAAACTGGAGGAGCTGCTTTTCAGTTCAGCTTTTATCAGATCTGAGAATACTGAGATTTAACATTTTGGACAATAAAATATAGGCTTTTAAAAAGGTTTTGTAAGTATATGTCCTCTATACATTTAGCTTTTACTGATTCCCTGCTTTGATGAATGGGGTTTGGTGTGAAGTCGTGTAGCAGGAGTAGCATTTACTACACATTTTGAGGTGGCATTTAGTAGGTGGTCCTTTACGATATTTGAGATATATCCCGAATTAAAAAGTGGCCTCTAAAAATGTATAAAATAACCTAAGTTCGATTTTACAGCACATGTTTCTGTGCTGAAACTAACGGAAGTGTGAAATTGCTAGGTTTATGAATAGAGTTTGGCATTACTTTAACATTACCTTGATAATAATCTTGCATCATGATGTTGCACAGTATGAGCGCACATATTACACCAAACTCCGCTCAGAAATATAATGTTTAATGCTTCTCTTTATAGCTATTTTACGTGACACCACACCAAACTCCGTTCAGAAATTTAGCGATTTAAGTCTTAGCTTATCAAAACTTCTGCGTTGTATTTTAAACGTGTTGCGTGTGATTTTCTACAGCCGGATGAGCCGCTCTTCGGTTCCGCTTACATCTTGAACATTTTGAACTATAAAATAAAGCTAGTGTGACAAAAGAATATGTAAATAAGTTTCTACTATGTGTTTTGATATGCTGCCTGTATGTTTAGTTTTTCACAGATTCGCTACTTTTCTGAATGGAGTTTGGCGTGAAGTGGTTTAACTCACCGCACAGCTCGGATGAGGAAGTAGAGGACTCCGATCATGGTGATGCCGATCAGGACGTACAGGGCCCGCTGGATCA
The DNA here is from genome assembly GCA_903364295.1 of Serranus cabrilla. Classification (NCBI taxonomy): domain Eukaryota; kingdom Metazoa; phylum Chordata; class Actinopteri; order Perciformes; family Serranidae; genus Serranus; species Serranus cabrilla. The sequence goes on along the minus strand of CAFUXE010000189.1, from coordinate 206,251 downwards.
TCGAGCTGTCCACGTTGAAGCCGTTAAACATCCCCTTCCCAGATCCGGGAGTCTTCCCGGCGCTGTGCGTGGAGTTCCCCCCGTCGGAGAGCGTCACAGCGGGTCCTGGCGCCGCGGTGCTGCTGGTGTTGGGTTTGATCGCATCCTCCGCCGCGGACACCAGCAGCCAACATATCGGGACAAGAACCGCCGAGAGAAGTCTGTAAAAAGTCATTTTATCACCGGAGACGATCCACGCCAACTCAGAGAAAGAACCAGCGGCGGGAAACGGACTTTTTTAACGGGAACCGCGGCGGTTTCACCCGCAGTCTGTAGATACACGTCGCGTTAGCTGGACTCTGCCTCCCGTTTGTTTATAAAGTAAAACTAGGAAGTTCACATCCACCTACTGCTGACGTCACACAGATACTGGGATAACTTCTCCCTCGGTTTGACTCGCAGGATTGTCAGGTAACTTCCTCCCAATACAGACGCCTGCAAGGCTAGACCCAGGGTTTAAATGCCAAAAGTTTAGTAAATAAATGCAGTATGTCCTTAAATGACCAAACGGGTAAGAACAAAATACACTTTAATGCTTGTGCTTTTTTATTTCCCTCTTATAACTTTAATAATTCATGTTTTGCTTATTTTTACAAAGATATATGTGACATTTTGTCACAGTTTGGATAAGTATCACTATCACTAGATTTATTAATATTTTGCTAACATATTTCAGGTATTTCACTGATATTTTATTAGCAAATCTTCAGAAGTTTTACTATGATTTTTTTGTGATATTTATTAACCTTTGTTACATAGTTTGAAAAAAACTATTTTGGGGATATTTTACTGATATTTTTTCTTATATTTTGTGAATATTAGTTTGTTTCTTTTAGGCAGGAAAATTATGAAAACAATATAATAATTATATTATTATTGTGGTGCAGGAAGTTTAGAGTAAAAAAAATCACTGAGGTTTTTATGAACTAACTAAAGTGTTTTTAAACCAAATGTGACACATTTTACACTAATAAAATAATAATAATGAATCAAAGCTTTGAGATCTTACTGCCACTGATGTTTTAGTTTTTTCAGTGTGTGGAAATTAAATTTAGTTCATAAAATAATAATAAATGGTGTGGAGTGTTCCAGGTCACAGCTGGATTCAGGCCTCTGTGGAAACATCTGGACGGCTTCAGATGTGGCTTCTGTTTCCTCCTGATCGTTTCTGTTCAGCAGCTGTTTACCTGCCTGAGGAGCACGCTCACATCTGGACGGATGGCGTCCCTCAGAGGTAATGAACCTGCGCTCACCTGTCCGTCACAGCTGTCTGACACACAACTCAGAAACTGAACGTTCTCACATTTAATTTAAACTGAAGTTAATCTACTTTTATGGAGGTGAACTCTGTAGTAAAGAGTGAAAATATATAATAAGGTAAAAAATCTGGAGGAGAATCAGAAGCTGAACTTGTTGTTGAGCTTTTGTCCACCAGGGGGCGCTGTGGTGTTTCCACTGCAGTGAATGGACTTTCATCAGTTAATCTAATATATATTTCATTAACTTCCAGTGTTTTGACAATAGTTTTTACTGGTATTTTTTATATTATTTCTTTTCTGCTTTCCAAACTTTGTCAAATCAATATGTTTGGATATTCTACCTTTTCCCCCCGATAGTCTATAAGATAAGATAAGATTTCCTTTATTATTCCCACAACAGGGACATTTTCAATGTTTTTATATATATAATTTAATATCTGAATTAATTATCAGACAAACAATCAGTAAAAATATTCAAAAATATTAGCAAATACTGGACAAAAGTAAAATGTTTAAAATGTGTTATTACAACATCAATAAATATTTGAAAAAAAGTATCCAACTAACGTAAGTAAACTGTCTATAATAGTGTATTTTTTTTAAATTGAAAAAAAAAAAATTATTGGGTAAAAAACCATCAGTAACATATAAAAAATATTGGTAAATATTGGACAATATTTGATTAAAAAAAAGTGAAATATCTCAAATGTGCAACTACAATATCGAAAATTTTAACAAGAAATTTGGAAAAAATATCCTATTATTTGAAGACATTTCAGTAATATATATACAAAAATATCAGTAAAATATAGATTAACCTTTATATTTTTTATTTAAATATCTAAAGAATAATTGTCTGAAAAACCATCAGTAAAGAATCCAAAAATATCAGTAAATATTGGACAAAATTTAATACAATAAAGTTAAATTCCGGATTACAGAGTAACAACAGTGTAAATATTCAGACATTAATATCTGAATCCTCTCTGAATAAATAATAAAACTATGAAATCATGTGACAGACCTTCTGTTTGTCATCATCCGTTAACGGCTGGAGAGGAACGACGGTTAACGGACGGATGACGCGGCTCTGCGGGCACGTGAGCCGGTGTCGGAGTTGCGGGTTTGATTCCCGCAGGATCAAAGCCTCCAGATGTCACGCTAATGTACATTTATGTATTTAGGTTATTTCTGTATTTAGGTTGCTGACAGAGGATTCAGTGACTGGCGGGCCGGCCGTCCAATCACAGCGCGGCTCGGCTCTCTTGCGGGGCTGTGATTGGCCGGCGCGGGGACTGAGGGGCGGGGCTGTGAGATTACAGCAGCAGCATCTCTCCCTCTGCAGATCCAGCGGACATCTGGAGCTGCCCTGCCCGGGAATCAAACCTCCGAGCACCAGACACCGACATCCCGCACCGACCCAGCCCGGGTTTCGCTGCCCGTTTCCCGGTGAAAACGCCCCCGGGCTCCGGTGTTGTTGTCGCGGCTATCCGGGCTGGATCTCCGCCGGGAGGCTGCGGCTCCGGAGGGACGGACGGACCGTTTCTGCCGGTAAAAACACGGAACTACGAATGAAACCCGGGATGCTGGTGGTGGACTGAACTGATCTGACATCTCAGAGGGTTTTAAGGCCCGATGGAAGCTGCGACACATCTGGACCTGGAGCGTCTGGGTCCCGGTTCCTGCTCCAGTCTGGACTGAGGAGTCGAGTGTGTCTCTGAGGATTTAACATATTTTTCTTTCTCAGTTCTGATCTTTTCTCTGATAAACGGTCCTGATTGAGAGTTGGAGGGAGCAGGCGGATCCTCCTCCTCCTGCTGGTCTGGATTAAAGCCCATCAGGATCATGAATCATCCCCCCTCTGCTCCTCTAATCTGGGTTTTACAGAGCTGGATTTAAATCTGAGATCTGATCTGGATTACTCTGCTCCTGGATCCGTTCAGGGTCACATCTGACCCGGTCTGAACTGGTCACGGTCCCTGGTGTGATCTTGGACTCGGTCCTCTCTCAGTCCTGGTTTTTGGGGAGTCCCGACGCGTCAACATGCCAACGTCCCGGCCTGGTTCTGCGCCGGTGGAGTTCTGGGTGGACGGGTCGAGGCGGGACGGGGCGGTGGAGGAGTTCTACACCCTGAGCTCCGAGCTGGGCAGGTCTGGACCACATCACTGGGGGGGCACAGGGAGACGAGCTCACATGGACCCTCATTGGAGCATGTAGAGGGTCTGTAGTGGACCACACCTTCTGGACTGGAACCAGTGGGTCCAGTCCCAGTTTAAACCAGAAGCTTGCTCGTGTAGTGATGCACAGTGTCAGAATGAAATAAGTCTCAGTTCTGTCCCATTAAATCATCAAGTAAATTATTATTTTACAGGAAAACAGAGAAAACTTTTGAGACGAACGCCATTTTTTAAGCTTCTATAGTGAATAAGATCCGCGCCGAGCATTGTGGGACTTTCACAGAAGCCGACGTTTAGTTTGAGTAGAAGTAGGCGTGTTTTATCCCTAATGGGCTCCAGACCTGAAACTTATTCTTTGGGTTTGAAAAATAGGTTTTCTTTAAAAGAAATTATCAAAAATAGACCGTTTGCACAAACCAGATCCTGTTAGAAACAATACATTTTGCTCCTCAGACTCTGTGAAGCCAGGATTGATTCTGCTGAGACCGGCTGTACTGAAAAAGACGTTAAACTAATGATTGAGACCATAAACTCTTTATGAGAATGTTTCCTGAGCTCACAGATCATTTTCTCATAGACTTCTATGCAGTCAGACTTCTTCCTGCAGCCGTAGAGTCGCCCCCTGCTGGGTGTCAGACAGAATGCAGGTTTAAGACATGAAGTTTAACAGTAAATCCTCCAGTTAATTTACTCTGTTTTGGATGCATAAAATATTTACATAAAGACGTTAAAGACAGGAACCAAGCGAACTGACCAATCAGGAGTCAGCTACAGCCGTCAGTTATGATGTCACAGCCCCGTTTTATAGAATCAAACTGATCAGAAAGAAGAAAACTCGAACAAACGACCTATAATGACATAAACTTGTGACCTGTACCGCAGCCTGCCACCAGGGGGCGGGGCTTATAACCACCAGGGGGAGCTCCAGGTGTTTTGGCCTCACTATGAGCCGTCATGTCGTCCATCTTTATATATCGTCTGTTGTTGATAATCAAAATCCTGATTCAGGAAGAGCAGAAAGAGTTTGTACTTTTACCTTCATAAAGTAAGAGATTACTTTCATGATCGTCAGCCAGGAACCACAGATTATAACAAGACATATTTACTATTATTATGGCAGGAGGAAGTCAGGTGATGCAGTATAAAGAGGGACAAAGTCCACGTAAGATCCTAAAAGCTTTTGATAGGATTTATTTTTTTATTTTTTGGAATTTATTGTTAAATAGTTGCACAATTCAAAATGTATTTTTTATTTTATCTCAGCTGTAAAATCTGTAAAATTGTCACACAAAAAAACAAATATTACAAGTAAATATTGTCTGTTGCTCTCGTATTAAATTCAGATTTTTTAAAATTACTTATTTATTTTTTATTTATGACAATTCATAGTATTGAAACCCCTACGTCCGGTCAGTTGTTGGGGATCGGGGTTATTATGGGATGGATTCAGGTGCAGCAGATCTGTCAGTAAACATCCTGTGAACTCGACTCCTTAGTGAAGCTGTTTGTGCCAGATTCTGTTATGTAACTTAAAAATAGTAACATCAGATAGTTTCTGTGTCTTTTTAGACACAGGAGTCATCTTCAACACAAGAACAACAAGACTCAAAATAAGACCTGATCACATTATGCTCAGGGAAGAATTTTAAATGTTGGTTACAAATCTAACATCTAGGAGGTAAAATGAGGAGAACTTCCATATTTTTATACTACATATATGACCTTATACCTTATCTCCAGTGAATCAAAACAAAAACTGGCATGGAGTTTGAAGTCAGGACTTTAGAGGGAAGCTGATGTAAATTGCTGCCACTATGAGGTCTCTCAATCAAAACAGTAACAAAAGACAATGCCAGTCGGTTTCTCCTGTCAGGATTCCTTCAGTCTTCATTATTCAGCAGCAGAATTCTCCTCAGACCTCTCCTCCTCTCCAAAACAAACCCGCCTGCTGGTTAAAACCAGGAAAAACACAAAATCAAGCAGTTTGATGTTAAAAATCAGTGTTTTTCCAATGCAGTCTGGTGGACTCAGGACGTCCTGGAGTTTGTTCAGTTTGTTTCTCTGATAAGAGTTTAAATATAAGTTAGTTAAAAACCACGAGATCTAAAAAAGTGTAGCCTAAAAATGTGGCTTCAAACTGGACTAAAAATCACTTTATGAAGCTTCAATGTTTTTTTCATCCATTTGGTAAGAAATGTCAATATGAACAGCAGCAGTGTCATGTTTTATCACTCATATAATTTAATTTAATGCTCAAAAAACATGTTTAAAAGTGCAGAACTACTTTAAAATGACAATAATGATAATAATGTAAGAACACGACTAAATATATGTATGTGTGTGTGTGTGTGTGTGTGTGTTGACACGTCTTGTTGTTTGTTGTTATTCCTGTAAACAACAACAACACTCGCGGCTCCGTGGAAACAGTAAAATTATGTCAGCAGTGAATTCAGAAACCTGTGAGCAGGCGCCACCAGCTCTGTTACCAGGTGTCCTGTTGCCATGGAGACCGGCCAGGACTGTGTGTGTGTGGTAGCTTTTCAGATGGATCTGTTTCCTCCATCTGTCCCAGCAAAAATAACAGATCCCCCCCCTACACACACACACACACACACACTTCTTATTGAAAACACACTCTCTCTCTCTTATTTTAGTGCATTTTCACTTCATGTCAACACGACTTTTTCTCACAGAAACATGTTTGTTCTCTCTGAAAGAAGGACTAATTAAGATTTTCCTTAAAATCTCAGTTAAGGTTTCCGAGGTTGCCAAAAACATCCTCAGCCTCCTCCTTCAGGTTTCCTTCAGGTTTCTTTCAGGTTTCCTCCTCATCGTGTTCTAATGTCTGACGTGTTGAATTGTTTTGTTTTGTTCCAGAGGAGCGACGTCCATCGTGTATCGCTGTGAGGAGAAGCAGACTCAGAAGCCCTACGCCCTCAAAGTCCTCAAGAAAACGGTCAGTGTCAGGACAGCAGTACCAGAACATGGTTAGCCTAGCTTAGCACAAAGGCTGTAGGCAGGTGACACTGTTAGCCTAGCTTAGCACTTAGAGAAAAGTCCACCTTTCAACAACTCAAACTCGGTCAATATAAACAGGCTAACTATAAGCTAACAAGACTGAGAAGAAAACACAAAGCTATAAGGACCTAGAGGCTAACTCCAAGCTAACAGGCCAAAGATTGAGCTCTAAGCTAAAATGACCTAAAGGCTAACTAAGTTAACAGGGAGGGAGGCTAACTCTAAGCTAATAAGAACTCAATGCTAACTGTAAACTAATCCACATAAAGGCTAACTCTCAAGTAATAGGTCCTAAAGGTTAACTCTAAGCTAATAGGACCTAAAGGCTAACTATAAGCTAATGGACCTAAAGGCTAACTCTAAGCTAACAGGGAGAGAGGCTTACTCTAAGCTAATGGGCCTTAAAGACTAACTGTTTGCTAATAAGAGCTAAAGGCTAACTGGTAGCTAATTGGACCTCAAGGCTAACCTTAAGCTACTAGGGCCTAATGGCTTACTCTAAGCTAACAGGGAGAGAGGCTAACTCTAAGCTAACCCAAACAGTTCCCCTGTACATCTAGTCTCTGTGCTAAGCTAGGCTAACCCTGTCCTGTGGACGCTGTACATGAGTCTTGGCCAGGATTGGCTGCACACGGCTCTCCCCTCTGACATCACTTCCTGTCAGTTCAATCAGCTGTTTCAGCCTCACGTTGTTTCTTCTGTTCGCAGATCGACAAGAAAATAGTTCGTACAGAGATCGGAGTCCTGCTGCGTCTTTCCCACCCAAACATCGTAAGTTTGTTTCTCACCACGCTGCTCATCCTGCCAGTAATAACCGTTAATTTAATATTTATTAACTGTAAAATGAAGGTGATTCACCACAGATTTGTGTATTATTTAATGTTTTATATGTATTTTTACATTTTTATATCTGCTGAGTCATGTTAGAGCACCTTATGAATAAGAAGCTGGCTCTCCATCAGATACACAGTCATGATTATTTTAACTGATATTGTTATTGTGATAAGATGTTGATATTTGGGGATCATTTTTCCATCATTTGTCTTATTGAAAAATACATTTAAATAATTTTGTTCAAAGATCTTTATTAAACAAAGATATTTTTTAGTTTGTAGAATATGATTTGTTGGATGGGACGCAATACTTCATTCAGATTGTGTTTAACACTCTTTGCTTTAAACAATGAGCCTTTGTGCGGTTTGGATGTTTTTCTCCTTGCTAATTGATTAATTGTGCAGCTGTAGATGTAATTATCGATCCAGACTTCCTGTGTGTCTGTTTCCTGTCAGATCCAGCTGAAGGAGATCTTTGAGACGGACACTGACATCGCTCTGGTTCTGGAGCTGGTGACGGGAGGAGAGCTGTTTGACAGGTACAACTTATCATTACACTTCCTCATTACATTTCCTCATAAATCTCAACTTCAGCTCCACTTACACCGTTTGTTTTTGCCTTATTTGCACGTTTAGAAGCAGCAAAATGCAATGCAATCCTTCTGTGAATTTGTCCCTCAGTAACTATGTCCCACTCATGATTTTTCCCGGGAATGTCACACAGACTCTCCGTGCATAATGCTGCAGATGTAAGAGCTATTATCAGTGAGTCACACTGGTTATGGTGACATCTTACTCACCACCAGACTCCAGCTAGAAAAAGGTCCGTTTAAGACGAAGCTGGTTGATTCCTGCGCTTGCTTGTCAGTTTTGGGTTATTTATTTTTATTTTTATAAAATGGACAGAATAAATCAAACGTTAGGGCTAAACATTATGTTAATTTCATTTTATTTGATTATTTTCTATAAGTTTGTTCTATAAAATTTCATAAAATAGTGATAATGCGTGTTTGTGGGGACTTTATAATTTCAAAATAAGAGCGTGACCACAGAAAGAAAACAGTTCCTATGATCAGTGATCAAGTCTTAGTCTGTGTAACTTCCTGCCCCGCGGCGCAGCAGACACTGAGAGTCGTGACGGCGCCGCTCGCTCCTCACATTTATCACGTTAAAGAAACAACGTTAACTCGTTAAAGCGGCTGCTGTTTGCTGCGGCTTCCTGCTCCGACTGACTAACTGTCACTGACACACTCCTCTCTGCTGTCAGTTAAATCCAGATGTTAACACCTCCGGGCTGCAGCTGCAAACGCCTCACATCCACAGAAATCTCTTCCATGACAGAAACAACTAAGAACATTAAGACTCTCTTTGAATGCAGACACAAAATAAACACTTTTATTGCATTAATTTGGAGGTATTTCAAAGTAAAAGCCTTTCATTTGTACATTGAAATAGCCTCATTCCTGCTGTTTGAATGTTGTTACTGTCAGCTGATTTCTCTAAACATTCAAGTAATGATGACTCTTTATTTTCCTGTTCTCTTTATCTCGAGATAACGGCATTAATATAATTCCAAGCACGGCCTCACACATTGTTTTTATTTCCTGCTGTGTGTCTGCAGGATCGTGGAGCGAGGTTACTACAGCGAGAGAGACGCCGCTCACGTCATCAAACAGATCCTGGAGGCTGTGGCGGTAAGACGTGCTGCGTTCACTGTCTGTTCTCACTGTCAGGAGAGTCCAGTACTGTCTGAGAGTCTGTTTGTCATCACGCCGCTCATTAGATTAATGCTCACTTCCTCCATCTCTGTTCAGTCTCTGCTGCTTCAAACACTCTGCCTCATGATTATTAATGATAAATAATGAACAAATTCACTTTCTGAGCATGTATGTGCCATAACATCATCCAGCTAACAGCTTCAATCTGCTTTCAGTCTTTGTGCTAAGCTAGGCGAACAGTTTCCCCCTGTTTCCAGACTTTTTGTTAAGCTAGGCTAACAGTTTCCCTCTTCTTCCTGTCTTTGCGCTAAGCTAGGCTTACATTTTCCTCTTGCATTTAGTCTTTGTGCTAAGCTAGGCTAACAGTTTCCTCTGCTTCCACTGTTTGTGCTAAGCTAGGCTAATGTTTACCTCTGCCTCCACTCTTTGTGCTGTTAGGTTGACTGAATATGAAACCCATTTCTTTTCAGGGTTAAATGTTGTACTGTTCCTTTAAAAACACGGCGTGCTGTGTTCAGGAGCAGGTTTTGTTTTCACCGTGTAGGAGTTCGTCCTCCTCCAGCTGATGAATCACAGACTTCCTGTTTCTCAGATTTGATTAAACCTGAAGTCTTGTTTAAATGTCAACATGTGACGAGGCGTTCACTGTTCACTGCAACAAGGCGCTGATTTGGGCTGAAAAAGGCTCAATGAGCAGCAGCAGGAAGAATACTGAGACTGTAATTGATTAAATCATTCGCTGATGATCGTAACGTGTAATTATTAACAGCAGGAGTGAAAATAATCTGAATGATCGTCAGCACAGCTGCTGTTCTTTCACTCGATCACACAGTTCAGCCTGAGGAGACGAGCTCAGGGGACACACAGCCCACAGACACTGACATGCTTATTTAAACATTTGTTTGTTTTTTATTTTAGACTTAATATTTTGATTTTTCAAAATAAAACAGGATATGACTGCTTTAACTATTAATTCAATAGTTGATGTAGTTAGTTGCAGTAGTTAGTTATAGTAGTTAGTTGCTGTAGTTAGTTGCTGTAGTTAGTTGCAGTAGTTAGTTAT
>CAFUXE010000189.1:142986-154590 GCA_903364295.1 Serranus cabrilla | reverse complement strand
ATATATATATATATTTATATATAATGTGATGCTAAAGGGCTTTGAGGGTTCCACTGTAAACTCTTACAACCAGAAGATTCTCTGATATCAAGTTGTATGTCCAGCACACTGAATAATTATCGTATTCATGATTATTGTCAATAGATAGATAGATAGATAGATAGATAGATTACTTTATTCATCCCCGAAGGGAAATTAGATTGTCATAGCAGTCCGGTATTTAAGTACAATACAACAATACAATGACAACAGGATAGAATAGAATAAATACAAATAAGAAAAATACGAATAAGACAAGACACTTAAAAAACACGATAAATAAAAAGGTAAATAAGGTGCAGTGGCAAGATGGTGCTAATGACACTGATGATATGCTGGTAGTGTTATTGTTACAGTATAAACAGTATGTAAAAATAAGAAGATATATATAATATGACAAGAATAATGCATTATCATTATTGTGGTGATTTTATTGCTTTATGTGCATTTATTAGATAACGTATAAGGGAGACATAAGTGAATCTGTGGCTTTTTTAAATTGGTTTTGCATAGAGAGGCAGGCTGCATTTTTGGTGTTTAACCAATTTAAGGTATTCACAAAGGGGATCACTGTTGAAGCGCGTTTGTTTTGCAGAACAGAAGAGAGGAGAGTAAAATCCTTTTAACTATTTAATATTACTGTAATGAAAGAGCGAGCATGTACATGGACCTTTATCTGTTCAGAAATCACACTGCAAGCAGTTAGCTGCAACCAGCTCACAGAGAAAAGGATCCTAACTTACTGTTACACAGAGTTTTATAATGAGAATGTGCGACTATCTGATTGGTCTAAACTGTCGGGGCAGCACTGTGGATTTGGCTTTTTCTATCTCATGTCTGTGGCCATCTTCTCATGGGTTTATGACTTTGATGTAGCTCTCAATGGGCTTCTTGTGCTACATCTGCCTTCAGATATGTGAATATGTGAATATATATTATCTGTGTGTCTCTTGAAACAAAGTGTGTGTGTTGCGTACTCCCTCCCTCAGTTATCTGTGTGCTGGTACCTGTTAGTATGTGTGACATATTTAATCTGTGTTTCAAACCTTGAGTGGTATATACATTAAGCAGCATTTATTACTAGTGTCATGGTTAAGATCATTGCTAATTTTTTCCAACCCTAACATCACCAAGCAAATGTTTTGTGGTCGGTGTTGTAAATGTAACAGAGAATGTTCCAAGAAACCATGAACAGGGAAGTCTGCACATAACAAAAAGGTATTTGCAGTGAATTGTTTGTGATCATATCATTCTGGTAGGAAGTGGGTGTGGTTGTATGGAGTATATCATGACCAGCTCGTCATACAGAATCGCTTATTACACTGTTTCACATTGCACCCGTCTTAGAGTTGAAGTTGTTCTGTGGTCAGACGTGCCGGAGGCAGTTATGCATACTGCTATATACTATATGCCATATACTAATACTAATATGCTATATACGCATATTATTGCACTGAAACAGGAAACAGGTGTTTGTTCGGCTGCAGGGGCGGTGGAGGAGGACGGTTTTTGTGCAGAGCAGGTGCAATCTCTATTAATGTGAAAGTCTGTCACTGACTGCGTGATGGCATTGATTTTGATGAGATCTATTTGTGATGCATGTGATTTTATGTTTATATCTCTAATGGGACTTTGCTCTTGTTGCTGCTGGAGATGGAGATGTTTGGGCAGTTTTGTGCTCCAACACTGTGTTGTGTTGAATGCGGTCACAAAACATCTCTGACCAACTCTTGGGTTGCTTTGGCCAATCAGACCAAAATAACATAAATGTATGAAATGATTCTATTCCTTCCCCGACACCGGATAAACAAATGGAGAAACAGTCTAATACTGTCTGGGTCCCCACTTGGACATTAGTCTTGTCTCCCTCTACCTGTGAAAATGTGACAGTTCAGGATTTCTTTTGCCTTGTGTTTTAGTCATGTGCCCAGGCCACGCCCACGTCCTTGTTTGGTTACTTCCTGTCTTTGTTGTTTTGTGTGCCCATCAGTTTGAGTATTTAAACCCTGCCTTTTCAGTTCAGTTCATCAGATCGATGTGGTGTGTACTGCATGCTGCCTGACCTCCTTGTGAGCGACTCTAAGTTTGTATATTGAAAGATTTACTCAAGATTTACTGGTTTTGAATCCTGCCTGTTTTTGGACCTAGTCTTCTGCCTGTATCCTGTCTGCCTGCTTGCCAGATTTTGAACCCTGCCTGTGACTGGACTTTGTTCTGCCTGCTGGACTGTTTCTGTTTTTGAAATAAATCGTTTCACTGCAAGTCTTTCGGATCTGCTCTTGATTCCCTATCTGACAAATACGGTCTAAAATATGCTCACATGAGTGATGTCCTGGTTGGGGTTTGTGTTTTTGTAGTTGACATGACTTATTGGTTTTGGTCCAATCTGCAGTTAAGTGTGCTGCAAGGTATTTTAAACTTAAAGGGATATGTACAATACTGATAGACTTGTCTCTCATTACTTTCAGTGAGAAGCCTCGAATAAGCAAGACCAAATGTGGGCTTGAGTGACCGAGACTTTATCCACAATGGAGGTAAACTGCTAGTTTGTACATTTCTAACAATACAAATTAAATGTAAATACTATCCTCCCAACTTATGTGTACGACATTATGAAATTTTGTATTTTCTCATTTATGAAGGGAGCCACTGATTGAGGATTCATCTGGTAATCTTCACCGTGCAGAAGGTGAGGACACTCCAACACCTGACAGAGAGGGTGACCGTCAACAGACTGGTGCAGATGGTAAACTCAGCTTTATGCAATCTATAGTTGAGCAGAAAGCACTAAATGATGTACAGTCTGTAAGCAGATCTAACAAAAATGATCATTACCATAATTATTGTTGTTATTTTCCACAGAGGCCAACCTCACTGTGAAGATGACTGACTCTCATTCCAGCGGACCGACTGTCCACACAAGTAAGTTAAAGAAAAACATTTGGAGAATAAAAAAATGACACAATAGGTTCACAAAGCTCTTCTCGGAGAACACCTGCAGACGTATTTTCATCTTGTTAACGGTTACAAAATAGAATTAATAGTAATCGGAATACCAGAAATAATCAACAAGGATTTGATTAAAAAGCTTTACAAACTCATGGCCCACTGACCGTTGTCTTCTTGTAGAACAATTTTAAATTTTACTAATTTGTACAAGTGGGTTTGAACTGTCATATGCCCATTACAAGCAGCCACAAACACAACAGATGACACTTTTCTGAAGTCATGGTAGCCAAATGTCCAAAGTGTGTCAATGAGGATATCTAGGGGACAGACCTCAGAAACAGGGGCGCAACTACCTACTTTCTGAGGGGTATGCAGATACATTAATTTTTCCCCCATCGCTTTGGCGCCCCTCTAGTGTGCCGATCTGCTGAGTCCCTCAATCTTTAAGAAGAGAGTAAAGGCCCAGATCTTTCCTGAACACCTTCATACATAATAGGAATAGATGATGGGGAATTAATATTATATGGGAGGGAAAAGAAAAACCTTCTATGCACTATTTACACTGTCCTTATACACTGACAGCACCAACATCCTTTTGAACTTGACGTAACCTCATGGCACTTACTCATATGTTCTCTTCTAAATAAATCTTTGCTTTTTGTGGTACTCTAAAGGTGTTCGTCGCTAAAAATAAAAGTGACTTAATTCAATTGTAACACTAACGAGAATCATGTCATGGGAAGACATATCAAACAGCCATAATGACAAAATCATTTTCTGGAAATCTGTTGCTTCCTTCTGCTTGAATTCAAAGGCAGGATGCAAAATGCTGCATTGTGCAGCATAAATAAGCATCTAGTCTCTGTGTGGATTATCTTTGGAATAGTGTTTTATGAAAACACCTATGATTGGTTGAAAATAACAGATGTATTATTATCCACAGAGACACAACTGGAAAGCTTGTTGGAGGATCTGGGGTTGGAGCAGCTCTACAAAGAGAAGCTATCACTGAGCAGACTACTTGAGATTGACAAGAAGACCATTACTGATGAACCCGCTAAGTGTAATTCAGATCTTCCATGGGATTTTCTGAAGAAACTGATGATGGTTAATGTGACAGCTAGGAATGTGAAGTGTACATGTGAGTCAAATGGTAATCCAGCAGGGAATACAGGGTTAGATTCAGATTTAGATGATCTACTGAACAGTCTGAAATCAGGTGATATGCTAAACCCCCTCGACATAATCACTGCTCTCTTTCTATGTTCTGATGGTTTTGTACAGCAAGAAATGGCACTAAAAATGTCTATGTGTCAGTTTTCTGTGCCACTGTTGCTTCCCAATTGTGACAGTAAGCAGTGCACACTCATGCTTTGGGCCTTGAGAGGCATTGTTAAAAAGTACAGACCTCAGTCACTTTCTGAATCCAAAGGCTTCACTGAACAAAGAATTGTTCTCTCTGAACTTCCAATGATATCTTTTGTGAGACTTGGCGAGTGCTCTTTGTCCAAGTCAGAGATCCTCAACAAGCTTCTGAGCAATTCTCAGCAGTACCATGACACATTTGTTCACAATAATATGAAGTGTGGTGACAGTCCACGGAGAATATCCAATGGACTGGCTGAAGTTACTTGGTACCTTCCCTGTGGGAACGAAAACATGGATGTCTTCAAGGAGCCAGTAACTATAGCTAACCTTCGCGGGGACATTGCTTCATTTGAGACACAATTTTCCTTTTTGTGTCAGACATCAGCAGCAGTTTTTGTGTTCTTTGACACTTTGGACTCTGAATGTGAGGTGCTTACCAACCAACACCACAAAGCACAGATCTTCTTGGTGGGTAACCCTCAAAGCAATCGCTTCCGAATAGATACTCTAAAAAAGGTAGCAACCAAGTTGGGCTTGACTAAGACAAACATCCTTCTGAAGACTAAGCAAATGAATGATGCAGACTTAATCCAGGATTTGAGGGAAAAGGTCAGCAATGTAGTTGAGAACTCAATGATCAAGATGAGGATAGAGCAGATGGCTGACACTGCCCATGAACTGGGAATCTGGGTTGATGAAGACTCTTCAGAGTGCCAGAAGGCCAAGACAAATGCTGATGCCATCACTGCAGAGATTCACAACATCCTTAACTACAAAGAAGCCCAGCTACCATTGCAAGGCCAAGTATGGAAGGACCT
The DNA here is from genome assembly GCA_903364295.1 of Serranus cabrilla. Classification (NCBI taxonomy): domain Eukaryota; kingdom Metazoa; phylum Chordata; class Actinopteri; order Perciformes; family Serranidae; genus Serranus; species Serranus cabrilla. The sequence goes on along the minus strand of CAFUXE010000189.1, from coordinate 149,416 downwards.
GACTAGCTTAGAGAAGGAAGAATTTCGGCTTAAGAAAGTTGGGTCTAAGAGCATAGAAGACTATAAAAGTGATCTGAAAATAAAGAAAACAAATCTTCGGGATAAACAGAACTCCTATGACATGTCAAATGCAATGACATGCTTCATCAGCGCAATATCCAGTCCAGGGATGGAGAGGTCCTATTTCTTGAAATGGATGCAAATGAACCTTGATAATGTCTCTCGCAACAAACTCTCTGGCCTTAGAGAGCAGTACAAAGAAAAATGCAAAAATTCAGAGAGCAAAAAGGAGATCAAAGAAATTGACAGACAACTCTCCAACAGCTCGTTAGGCACTGAACACTTCTTCCGTGAAATGGGTCAGATCTATGAAGCTTCAGTTTCCCGTTCTGAAACAGACCTGTCACGTCAACATCTGAAGCATCTGCCCAAACTGTGTGCTGAATTGTTGCTTGATGGGTTTCCCCTTGAGCTTGTAGATGGAGATGCATCCAACATACCTCTCAGGTGGGTGAGCGATGTTCTCTCTCAGCTCAATGCCTTGGTGCCTCCTAAGAGTAAGATACTGGTAGTCACAGTTCTTGGAGTTCAGAGCACAGGAAAGTCAACTCTCCTCAACACCATGTTTGGAGTGCAGTTTGCAGTCAGCAGTGGCCGATGCACTCGAGGTGCCTTTATGTTGCTCATCAGAATCAATGAAGATTTCAAAAAAGAACTCAACTGTGACTTCATGGTGATCATTGACACTGAGGGCTTAAAGTCACCAGAGCTTGCACAGCTGGACAACAGCCATGAGCACGACAATGAGCTTGCAACACTTGTTGTGGGGCTGAGTGATATCACCATCATCAATATTGCAATGGAGAATTCGACAGAAATGAAGGACATCCTACAGATAGTTGTGCATGCCTTCCTCAGGATGAAAGAGGTGGGCAAGAAGCCCAAATGTCAGTTTGTTCACCAGAACGTGTCAGATGTTTCGGCCCATGAGAAGAACTTACGAGACAGGAAACTGCTCTTGCAGCAGTTAAATGAGATGACCCAGGCAGCAGCCAAAATGGAAAAGAAAGAGGAGAACAAGAGCTTCACTGATGTGATGGAGTACAGTCCAGACACTGGGAACTGGTACATTCCTGGACTCTGGAATGGAAACCCACCAATGGCACCAGTCAATGCAGGGTACAGCGAAGCCGTGTATGAGCTCAAGAAAAACATAATCCAAATTTTGGGAACTTGTAAGTCTTCTGCCAATAATATCTCAGAGTTTAAAGACTGGATGAAAAGCCTGTGGACTGCTATACAGCACGAAAACTTCATCTTCAGCTTCAGGAACAGCCTGGTGGCTGATGCATACATGAGTCTCTGTACAGAATTCAACAAATGGGAATGGAAATTCAAAAAAGAAACGTACAAATGGGTTACAGATGCTGAAACAAAGATTTTCAATTTTGGTACTTCTGCTGGGAAATCTGAGAAATCTGACATAGATACATTTCTTACTGCTTTGAAAAATGAAGCTAACACAGAGCTGCCTAAATGGAACAAAGAGATTCTTGACAATCTGACAAAGTACTTCAAGCAAACAGAGGGTCACGTCTATCTAGTAGAAGCATACAGGGAGGAGTTTGTAACCAGTGCCAAGAGCCTTCTAGCAGAAAGTCTGAGGTCAGTGTCTAATCAACTCTCAGCAGCAGTTGACATCAGAAAGGGAAGGATAGAACTTGATAAAATCAAGAACAACCACACAAAAGAATTAGAAGGGAGAGTGTGTGCGTTGATTGACAAATGTCGGGAGGAAAAATGTGAAATGACTGGCAAAAAGCTAGACCAAGAATTTGACAGGATGTGGGAGGAAATGGTGAAGGACCTATCCTTTTCAAAGCAAAAGCCCACAAATATCATCGTGAAGGTGGACAACGACCTGAGAGAAAATCTAACTCGTAAGGGGAGTCATGCATGTGAATTATTAAGTCAGAAAAGCCTGAAAGATTGTGGACTGAAGCCTTACGCCGTTAAAGTGGATGGAATTGTCAACAAGGTTACACACCAATTCACCAGGCTGTTTGGAAATCAGGTAACTGCTCTACAAAAGATTGCTGACAGCATCATAATGACTTGCAAAGAGATAGTGGCTGAAAAAAAAGGAAAAAAGAACAACTACCATGACACTTACATCCAGGAGATCCTACACAAGATTGATGAAAAGCTGCAAAACAATCAGGAAGTCAAGACAGAGATTGAGTTTGAAGTTTCTCTGAAACAGCACATCTGCGGATTTGCAGCCAGAGAGTTTCAGAAAATGCATGAAGATTTCATAGCTGCGAATGATCCCTACAAATGTCTGGAACAAAACAAAGAAAAGTTTCGTGCTGACTTTAAAGATGTGTTCAGTGAACGAGACCAGTGCCAGAAGAAGGCAGAAGAATTCACCAACTGCTGCTTGAGGCCTGCAGTCGAAGACTTTGTCAACCGTTTCTTGGGTCCTGATATCATCGACAGAATGAAAGGAAAAAAGCAGTTCAGTACACGAATCTTCCTCCAGTATGAAATTCTACTGGACTTGATCTCAAAGCACACATTTGAAAAATACCAGAGCTATATTCTCTCATATGAGAGGTATGTAAAGAAATGGATTCTCAACGAAATACTGGAACACTTCTCAAATCAGTCTGTGATGTCTGTGATCGAGGAGAAACGTGTCAAGTCAAGTATCACGAGCATAAAGGAAGCTATCGACAAAGCTAAAGGAAAGAGTGGAGACTTGGAGACATTCGTTAAAGACGTCTGTCAGGAACTAGGTGGTAAACTGAAATTTCCCCCGGATGCTCTTCGTGATTTCATGATCCTGAACAATGCTGACCGGGAACGGTTTGCTCACTGGCTCACTGAGTGTGTGGAGGACATGGCACAAGGCCTGAGAACGAAGTTTCAAAGAAAAAACATCAGGACGAAACTAAACAATCTTCCTATGAAGCCTGAGAACGAGCTTTTCGCTGAACTGATTGGATGCGGAAAACAATGTCCATTCTGCAAAGCGCCTTGTGATGCAGGAGGAGAAGTTCACAAAGAGCACTGGACTAAGTTACACCGACCGGATGGTCTCAGTGGATACCACTGGAGTCAGACAGAAAACCTTACAACTGACATATGCTCCTCCTCTGTGGTCAGTGATATCAATTTTCGCTGCAGAGCAACAAAGGGTGAGAGGCACCCCTACAAACAATACAAGGAAATATTCCCAGACTGGAGTATTCCTCCAGATGTAAGCCTTGAGGCATCAGACTACTGGAAATATGTGATGGCAAAGTTCAATACTGAGTTTGCTGACGCATACGATGCACAGCCTGCTGATATTCCTGCAGCTTGGAAGTTAATCTCACGTGACAAAGCAAAGGCAAGCCTCAAGGAATCATTTAACGTGAAGTGAGAGAGTACGCGCTCTGTGGCTACAGAAGTGCACATCCTCCTGACACATTCATTATCCTCCCAAGGATATTTGGATTTTACTTGTATTATCTGATATATAAGAGAAGATCAAACATGCTGCATAAGATGACAACAATGTCAGTTTGAGTAGAGCTTGAAAAGGGGGACACGAGAAAAGATCAGTCTTGTGGAATTGTTTATTTTATGCTTTTTGATGGGTTGCATCACATTAACGATAATATGTGTTGTAATGGAAAGTTGAAAATCACATTTAAACTGTCATATTATACCAATACAACATAAAGACTAATATCATATATGATTGATGGATAGAATCTTTTTGATCATAATTCTGTGATGAACCTGATGCAAATCATTTATATTTTCATTGTTTTAAAAAATGGTGGTGTTCTTTCTTTTTTTTAAACTCAGTTTTCAATGTCTGTTTTTCATTCAGTTCAGTTTGAAATATTTGAATTTAGTTAAATTTACTTAAAATGTAGAATTTTTGTTTTTTGTCTCTGCAACATGTGAACATTTGAATCAATTAACAGACACATTCATGTACATGAGAGAAAGTGAGATAAGTTTGATGCTTTCCTTTTTTTAAGTCCTTTTGTTCGGTATCTCATGCAAAATATTTTATTTGATTCAACACCATTCAGGCTTGATGTGGTTTCGTCAAAACAGGACGAAACTTTTTGTTCCTTCTTAGAATCTGATTAAGTATGATATTCGATTGTTGAACTGCAAACTATTTGTCGTTGTTTTTGATGTAAATGATAAATATGTTCAGTGTATTAAGAAATAATTCAGTCTAAATGTTAGCATGTAGATCATTCATGACTAAATTAATTTTCTTATATGAATATAATGTCTTTTCTTGACTCAAAATAATTTTTTTCTTTAAAAAACGTTTCCAAATATTGACATGTTTGCTTTATTCGTTTACTTAGAATTTATGATCTCTTTGTTTTTGTCTCTGTGAAGATTCTGATGCCACAGATTACATTTTTGAATCAATAAAAATATAATTCAGTTGAAATGCATGATTTGAATGCATGACAGAAAATGTGTTGCATCAAGTTTAAAGATATGTAACCATTAAAAAAAAAATTGAATTAAGAATGTCTTGATTTTTGTTTGTTTCATGCAGTTAATGTACACGTAATATATACTTGTGTGAACTCATTCAATAAAGGGACAAAATGGGACCCAGACTGGCTATTTGACTGAATATTTCCCAGATCAGAATCACAACATACAGTGAATATAGCTTGTAAAGTAATCAGAAATATCACTTTTATTTTTATAGTTTTAGTAAACTTTTTTCTCTCAAATAGAAAGCCCAAGCCAAACCAAAGCATCGTTAGCTAGCTGCATGCTAACCTTAGTTAATTAAACAGTCGTCTACACTCCCTTATATCTACTAATTTAGAGAGAATAATCCACTAACATGCGTTAATGAACATGTTCATTTGATTCTGGTGCGCTAATAATACAATATGATACTTTAGATGTCTTACCAGTTCAAGTTCTCCTCTCGAACAGAGTTGTTTGCAGTGTCAGTGTCCATCATTGTCGATGCCATCAGACTTCAACCGGCAGCGAGACTTCCCGAATTTTTTTGAAGGGCGAATTCAGTATCGTTCTTCGGGATTCTTTTCGGCGACGCTGATTGGCCACAATTTCGTTGCTATGCACCTATCTTGCCCCAGCAACAGTCCCTTATTGGCTACTCGTCTCTGCTTTACTGGCGCTTTTTCCAGCAGCCAATGAACATTAATCAATGTTTGTATATGTTTTTTTTTTAATAAATATATATAATATAATAAGTAATTTTGTTGATATTATTATTCAAAAATAAAATAAATAAAAATAAAAACACACTCTCCACTTGGGTGGGCGGCGCCCTCTATTGACCAGCTGCCACTTATCCTCTATAAGTACATCACAAACGCTCCGCTGCACCCCCACCGCGCTGTTCCGGGAACTGGATTATTATCTATTATATTATATATATGTTATATCACATGGAGATAAAATTGCTAATTTTCTCATGTTTAATATTACAATTTCAAATTTGAATTGTCATTAATTATGATTTAAACATTCAATCAAATTTAAAGAAATTACTGCATTTCTTATGATTGTAAATCATGTTTTGCCTTTAATTAAACCAGTATGTATGTATAATAATATTGATTGATTATAATATTATATTGCATTATGTCATATTACATTCTATATTGTAATATATTATATTATATTATATTACAAGTGGATTAAGTGGTTCCAGTCACAGTAAATTTCCCAACAGTTAGTTTTTTATAATTTCATACATGAATGATTATTAAAACTTAAACGTTTAATTTGAAAGCCTGAGGGTAAATACTGTCCAGACTGTTTTCTTTCCTCTACAGTTCATCCTCAGGGCCACACGGTGTCACTATTAACCCTCTGTTGCATGAATTCTTATTTTAAAATGATAAATGTTGTTTAAAAAATACAAATTCTAACTTAAAATATCTTAAATAATGGCAAAAGCAAGAAAATATATTTATTATATTAATTCATTTAATTCTGTGTCCATATACATGTTTCTTAATCTAATTATTTAATCTAAATCTATTTCATAATCCATTCTGAGCCACGCAGGAGGCCTCGTGCTTCGACTTTCTACTGGAAATGTTCATAAAAGTGGCTCAAACTAAATAATAAATAATAATTCCTTCTGATTTCCACTGTTATATAGCAGATAATACTGTACAGTTACAGAATGCCTTAAAAGACTAAATAATATCAGAAAGTTGTAAATCCACTTCCATATTCACATATAGTTTCCATGACAAAAAATTAATTTCACTATTCTACAAAACAGATCAAATCAAATAAAAGAAGAAAAACGTTCAATTCATCAGTGGTACTCTGTGTGTGTGTGTGTGTGTGTGTGTTGGAACATGAGACAGCTGCTCACACATGAATTATTCAACACACACACACA
>CAFUXE010000189.1:32666-51002 GCA_903364295.1 Serranus cabrilla | reverse complement strand
TCTCCTCCTCCCTCCCTTCTTCTCCCTGCTCCTCCTCCTCCCTGTCCCTGCAGCCACCCTCCTCCCCCCTGGTTCTCCCGTCCCTCCTGTGTGAATCAGTGCTGTGATCAGGTGGGCGGAGTCCTCCCGTCTGACACCTACCAGCTCCTCCTGCATCAGGACCGCCAGCTGCGCCTCCTGCAGGCGCAGGTGCAGATGCTGCTGGAGGCGCAGGGGAAACTTCAGACCTCCAGGCAGGAGGTGGACACGCAGACCGCCAAGAGCACCGCCAGCATCGCTGTGGGCACAGGTGAGACGGACAGGTGTGGACAGACGGGTAGACAGGTCAGCATCACGTCGTTTACACCTGTCCTGTTTTCAGGTGCCAGTCTGTTCTGGGGTAATCCCGTCCAGCCGTCCCTCCTCCACGAGGAGGCTCCACCCTTCTCACCACCTCCCTCCTCCACCTCCTCCTCGTCCTGCAGACCTCCCTCACACGCCGATCTGTCCGTCAACGGGCCTGTGGGCGGGGCTGAGGATGGTGACATCACAGGTCAGGAGGTCACCTGCTCCCCGCCTGGTCAGCACAGGTGAGACTCGATCTGCAGACAGCTGATCGTCTCCGTGTTGGAGACTCGACACTCGATCTCAGACGTGTAACTCGTGTCGTTGCAGTGTGAGCCGCCTGCAGAGTCCAGTCCTGGGAGAGAGTGTGAGCATGTACAGAGCTGCAGACGACCAATCACAGCAGAGCTTCTACCACAACCTGATGGTAACACACACACACACACACACAAGAAACAACACACAACAATCACAACAAAACAGACACTACAAACAACAAACTGTTAAACCTGTGAAATACTGATCATGTGACCTCAGACGCAGCTGACCAGTCGTCTGCAGGAGTCGGACAGTAAACAGGAAGTGGAGCAGCGGCAGGAGGAGGAGGAGTCCAGGAGGAGGAGCCTGTCTGAGGTCTCCGACCGCTCCAGGTCCTCCCAGTCCTCAAAGTCCTCCTCCAGGAGGGGGCGGAGCTGTGGAGACCCGGTGCTCAGCGCCACGGTGAGGCAGCTGCAGCAGCTCGGCGTCGACGTGGACGAAGAAGATCTGACCGAGTCGGACAGAAGACTCCACCAAACCGTGGAGAGCGCCAGGTACAGACCTCACCTGGTTCCACCTGAGAGGGAGAATGTGTATTGTTGAACTGTCCCGTTAACTGTGTGTGTTTGTTGTCAGCACTCTGGCGAGCATCAACCCGGCGGCGGTTCTGTCCCAGCTGCGTGTGTCCGAGCCGACGGAGAGCTTTCTGTACCCGGGCGGCAGCGTGGATCTGAGCCTGGAGGCCAACGCCATCGCCCTGCGCTACCTGAGCGACTCTCAGCTCAGCAAGCTGTCTCTGGGAAGCCACGCCCCCCGCCCTGCCCCCGTCGCCGCCGCCTCCTCCTGCGACTCCGTGCTGTCGCCTAACAACATGTCACTTGCCACGAGGAAGTACATGAGGAGGTACGGCCTGATAGAGGAGGAGGACGAGGAGGAGGAGGAGGAGGTGGAGGCTCGCCAGCCGCTGACTGAAGCCCTGAATGTGAAGCTCCTCCCACAGAGTCAGCTGATCCGGGATCTGAGGCCCAAAATGCAGCTGTTGGCCGGCAGCGCCAAACCGCACGCCACCGACAAAGAGAACTGCTCCAGCAGGCGGCCATCTTTAATGAGGGCGAGCAGCCTACAGACAGAAGGATCCGTGGGGAACATCCTGGACCTGAGCCGCCTCAGACAGCTGCCCAAACTCTTCTGACTCCGCCCACACCGCACAGCCTGCAGCCCAGCAAAAACAGGCGTTTTTTAAATGGAGTCTGGTGTGACTGAAGTGGGTTCAGTTTCAGTTCAGACTCTGCTGGTCTGACTCACGTCCTGGTTTTCATCATCAGGGAAGAAAACGGGAGGTGAAGAGCTGTTGGATGATTTAAAAAACGAGTCATTTTTAAAAGGAGTCTGGTGGAAACATGTGGTGCTCTGGTTTGATTTGTCCAAATGTTTGGTCAGCGGCTGAAAACACTGAACAAGTTCCAGGCTGACGCTGTTGAAGACCTGCTGGAATATTTTAAAAACTGTTCTTTTTTAAATGGAGTCTGGTCTGACTCAAAGCAGCCTGAGACAAACACCATCACAGCAGCTGTCTGATGGGTGCTGGTGACTTTAAAACAGTCATATTTTAAATGGAGTCTGGTGTGTCCAAGGTGCTCCGTATGGAAACACTCTGATGGTCTGTTGTGGTCCTGGTTCTCATGGTGAAACTGGGTTTTCTCGAGATCTTCCATCTTTAACCAGCTTCAGGTCTTGCTGGAACACTTTAAAAACTGTTGTTTTTTAAATGGAGTCTGGTGTGGACCTGGGTCCTGTTTTTTTATTGTTGGACTGGTTTTACTGGAAATCTGCCACTTTTAATAGTTTTATTTTTATCAGATGTTTGTGTGTTCTTGTCGTCACTTCCTGTTTTAATGTGAAATGTCTTTTGCACATTTTTTATATATATATATATTTATGATTTCACAAATAAAATTCGGAATACATTTAAAACATGTTTGTTCACCTTATTTTTGGTGCTCGACTGTAAAAATTGGCTGAAAATGGCTCATGGACTCTAAACTTTGCTGTTTACTCACAGCTGTCACTCAGATCAGACCGACCAATGGAGACGAGCCTCTCAGTGTAAGTCCCGCCCACCAGATTCAGCTCAACAGCAAATAAAAGATTTGGATTCAAAAGGAAACTTATTGATCCACATTTGTTTGGATCATAAAGACATAAAATAAACTTGCTCCAGCAGTTTTTTAATCATATAATAATAATAATAAATAAATCCTGTTCTGTGTTTTTCAGTTTGAGTTATTGATCAGATTGTCCCGATGTTTCCTGGAGCTGTTGACTAACAGATCAATGTCTCAAAGGTTGAAGCTTCAGCGCTCTGCAGGACACTGACCTGCTGACTGAGTCCAGACTGAACACACGTCTGTCCGAACAGCTGCACGTCGACCTGCTCAGGTAACTTTTAGTATTCTTTAGTTTGTGTGTCTGCTTCCACAGTCTGTGATTCTTTTTCTGTGATTTTGTGTCTTTATTTTCAGTATAAAAAATATATTTCAGCTGCAGAAACAAATATTTTAAAGTTGCATCTGAGAGTTTGGAGAGAAAAGCCAGAAATCTTGAACACAATCATAATATAAATGTATCTTTTTAGTGTTTATTTTTTCTTATTTCTTAATTTTTCCAGCGATTATTAAACTCACAGCTCAGATTATTGAAAGTTAATCTTATAAAATGTTTAAAAATTTAATTTTAAAGTCTGTAACTCTTGGGTTTCCTCTCAATATTCCTGTTTTTATCTCTAAATTCTGACTTTTAAGTTTCACGTAATAAAAACAATCTGCAGAATTCACACAGTTTGAGGTTCAGAGTTAAAAATTTGACTTTTTATTTCAGTTGCAGTTTTTATTTCTAGATTCAAGTCTTTGAGGTTTAATGTGGATGAACTCCAGAGTTCAAATGTTTAATTAAAAACAGGAAATGTCACTTTTAGTTTGAGACTTTGAAGCTAAAAGTGTATCGGGGTTGATGAGTAAGCTCTCAGATAAATGTTTGCTGGGTTCAGTGTGTGTGTGTGTGTTGTTGCGTAGGTGTGTGTACCTGAGTTATTGGTGTTTTTCTGCAGTTGGAAGCAAATAGAAACAGAAGAATGATCAATAATCTGAGACTGAAAGCAGCTGGAAACAGTTCGATTTTTAAACTTCATCATCTGTGATTATTTCATGTTTTTGAAACACAAAAAAAACGATTAAATAAATAATAATTCTAATAATAAACCTAATTAGCACCTTTTTAAAATGTAGTTACAAAGTTCTTCAATACACAATCCAATAAAATACAAATAAAAGTATCACACAGATGAAAGTTTTCAATAAAAAAAATAAAACTGCAATAAAAAAGCAGAAATATTCCTGCAGATAAAAATACAAACTGTTACTCTTTGTGATTTACTCATAATTCTGATTATTGAAATTTTTAACATTCAATTAAGGTTAATTGACACGATTTAGATTATTTTATTCACTTTATTGTATTTATTTAGCAATTCACCCCATTTTATCTATTAATAAAAAAATTTATTTTACATGTTTTATCTAGTTTTTAGTCTGTTATCTTTTATTTTATAAACATATATAATGTAGAATTTTTCTTGATTTTTGTTTTTCTTTTAGTTCTTTCAGTCTTTCTATTCTATCTTTTTTTTTAAATTATCTGTCGATCTGTAATTGTTGAATTGCTTTGTGTCTTTTTAAGATTTTTCTTGTTCTGTTTTATCAACTGTCAGAATGTAATTGATGATGATAATAATAAGAATTATAATTTTTTTCTTGTAAAAACTGTGATTAATTATAAAAATATAAATCCACTCACTTCATGTACTAAAAGAAAAAGATAAAAATATGATTGAAAGCCTGAAGCTCACCTCTGATTGGCTCTCTGCAGAATGAGGGCTGCTGATTGGCTGTCGCTCGTGGCGTTCCTGCCACTCGTGTCCCTCGCCGCCCACCCGGACATCTGCAGCGCCAAACCCAAAGACCTGGCCCTGGAGCCGCGCTGCATCTGGCGCAGCCCCGAGCCCGAGGGCACCGAGGCGCCGACCACGGAGCCCGAGCCGCTGCCCGAGTCCACCAACCCGCGAGTGTGGGAGCTGTCCAAGGCCAACAGCCGCTTCGCCCTGTCGCTGTACAAGCAGCTGGCGCTCAGCAAGGCACCCGAGGCCAACATCTTCATGTCCCCCATCAGCATCTCCACCGCCTTCGCCATGACCAAGCTGGGCGCCTGCGAGAAGACGCTGCAGCAGATCATGGAGGTCACACCACCTTTATTATTATTATTGTTATTATTATTATTAATATTATTATTATTTTATTTTTATCATTACTAACAATAACACTGCTGCAACCAGACGCTGCAGAAGATCATGGAGGTCAAACCACCATTATTATTATTATTATATATATTATTATTATAGATCACGGAGGTTACATTATTATTAATATGATTATTAACATAATTTGTATAATTATTTTATTATTATGATTATTATTATTTGTATTGTTTTATTATTATAATATCATTATGCAACGCAATACTTATTATTATTATTGAATTATTAGCATTATTTTTATTAACAATAAAACTGCTGCAACCAGTCGCCTCAGCAGATAATGGAGGTTACATTATTATTGTTAACATTATCATTTGTATAATTGTTTTACATATTTTTGTATTGTTTTATTTTCCAATTATGAATTTTTTATTATTTAAAATTGTCAACTCAATACATTTTACTGACTACATCTAAGAGGTTAATATTGTTATTTATTATAATTATTATTACTATCCATTATCTAATCATCAGCAAGTCCCAAAGCTGAAAAAAATGTTTTTTTTATATTTTTATATACATATTTCAGTCATTTATTTATTATATTTTAGCTGGTTTACCTATTTTAAAGGTTATTTCTTTTTTTTAAGATTCTACAGTTTTAATTTATTTTTCACAGGTTTTCTGAACTTTAATGTATTTTATTCTTTTGTCTCAAAGCTGTAAACAGTTTTTTGGAGGAACTTGCCAGCCAGAATAACTCCGTGTGTGTCTGCAGGTGTTTGAGTTCGACACCATCAAAGAGAAGACATCTGATCAGGTCCACTTCTTCTTCGCCAAACTCAACTGTCGTCTGTACCGAAAGAAGGCCCAGACCACCGAGCTGATCTCCGCCAACAGGCTGTTTGGAGACAAATCCTTAGTCTTCAACGAGACGTACCAGAACATCAGCGAGACGGTGTACGGAGCCAAACTGCTGCCTCTCAACTTCAAGGTAACACCACGAGTCCGTTCAGAGTTCAGGTGTGAGAGAGTCCGCCTCAGGTCTGACAGAAGCTGGTTCTGTGCTGCAGGAGAACCCGGAGAAGGCCCGGGTCCTCATCAATGACTGGATCGCCAACAAGACGGAGAACCTGATCCGGGACACGCTGCCGGTCGGGGCGCTGGACTCCAACACCATCCTGGTCCTCGTCAACACCATCTACTTCAAGGTACCAATAACTAACCACACGATGAAGCCTCTGAACCCAACCTACCTACCAGGTTTTAAAAGGTTTCTTTAAAGTAAATAACCAAAAATATGACGTTATTTTTTGAAAGAAACTGTAAAATCTGGCATTATCCTCAGAGTTTGAACTTTCCGACAGTTCTTCAATGGATTATTTGTTGGAAAAAGTGACCAAAATGAAGCTTAAAATTGTGATATTTCTGTCAGAATTTGTAAATGTCTCCAAAAATAAAGCGTTTGCACCAACCAGATCCTGTTAGAAACATTAAATTCTGCTCCTCAGAGACACTGTGAAGCCAGGATTGATTCTGCTGAGACAAAACTGCTTGTTGGGTTTCAGAGGATTACGTCTTTAGATAAAGTCATTATCTTGGTGTTTTATCTTGGTGATTTATTTACATGATAAAATGTTTGTTTTTTTGGAAACCTAAAGCAGGGGATCATCTGCATATAGGGAGAGATTTTTCCTTGAAATGAGCTTCAACTTAATTATAAGTGATTATTTCTTAGTATTATAGTGATGATTTGGACGTTTCCTCTCAGGGTGAGTGGAAGAACAAGTTCGACACAGAAAACGTTTACGTCTCAGACTTCCACGTCAGCGACAGTCGCAGCTGCTCCGTCAACATGATGTACCAGGAGAACAAGTTCAAGTACGGGTACTTCCCCAACGACCAGGTGCAGCTGCTGGAAATGCCGTACCGTGGAGACGACATCACCATGGTGATCATCCTGCCCAGTAAGGGCACGCCGCTCCGGAAGGTAAACTCTCCTTCACACACCTGACGGGGCTCCATTGGCTTTATTTGGGTTGATTTTAACTTTGGGATTCTCCAGTTTTCAATATTTATTTTGTGCATTTCAAGAGTTATTGTTAAACCCTGATTACAAAAATATTGGGTGTCGTCTAAACTTTAAATAAATGTAAACGTAATAATTTCTTTTGACTTATATTCAAATTAAAACTGTACTTAGAATTATTGAATGTTTTAACTGATTTTTGATCATTCCTTTATTCTGTTCAAAGCAAAGTGTTTTGTGTTTTGTTCCAAAACGGTTTTACAGTCAACGTTACATAATTAAATATATATTTATTGGGAATTGGACTGCTTATATTGTAGTTTTTATTATAGTTTATTATTAGTATATTATTTATCAAATCATATTTATACAGGTAGAGTCAGAGTAGTTTAAAGGAACATAATAAAAGTTGTATTTCAGCTGATTCTCGATCATTTTTTGAAGTAATTAATTGGATTTCTGTGAGATTAACAGCATGAATATTAATAAGATCATCAAGAAAGCAACTTCCAGGTCCTCCGAGAAAATTATCAGTAAAGTTAAGGAATATTTTTAGCTGAAAGGACAAAAGAGACACCATCAAAACTGAAGCAGGTATTTGACAAATTTGATCTATATTTCTTTCTTTTCTTTGTTCGGATGATGAAAAGTTAGTGCATTTAATTCACAGGATCTCCAGGGACGAATAAAACATAAATCTTAGTGTCATCTGCATAAAAGCAAAGTTTAATTGACGTAACGGAGGACGTGGGAGCAAAAATACAAAGATAGCCGTAGTGGTCCTCACACAGAGCCCTGTGGTACTCCACAGGAGTACATCACATTTAGAGGATGTTGTAGATGTTAGAAATCCAACATGAATGTGATAATAACATGTTGTGATGTGTGTGGAGGTGGAGGAGAGTCTGGACCTGAACAAACTGACCGGCTGGTTGGATGGGATGAAGGAAACCACCGTTGCTGTCCACGTCCCTCGCTTCAGGGTGGGAGACGGGTTCAGTCTGAAGGAGAAGCTGGAGGCCATGGGGCTGACCGACCTGTTCAGCTCTGAGAAGGCCAGTCTGCCAGGTGAGGGGGCGGGGACACAACACACCTGTGACGCAGGAGGTTGATCAGGTGTCTGCAAATCTGATGAGTTAGCATGTGTGCAGCTGAAGTGGAAAGAAATGGGTCTTTCAGAAACTTTCTGTCTTTATTTAACTAAAAATACTGTTGTCTCCCAGCTGCAGACAAGGTGTGCTGTTTAGGAACTCGGATAAGTTCAGACAGACATTCAAGAACTAAGATGAGTGCAGGTTCAACAAGAGCTGAAATCAGTGGGGCGTTCAGGGAGTAAGATAAATGTGGTAACGTTCAGGATCGAAACAGAATGTGGAACATTTAGGAAATAAAATGAGAACGAGGCATTCAGGATTTTTATGACAATGTGGGATGTTTGGTACTTTAACGAGCACGGGGCGTTCAGGATCTAAACATATTGTGGGGCATTTGAGAACTATAAAGTCTGAGACATTCAAGATCTAAATAAATGTGGGGCATTTAGGAACCAAAATGTGCGTTCAGGATCTTTAACATAAACCTTCTTAATTCAGTTCTTCTCGTGACTTTTAAAGAATGATTATGATGATGTGTTCAGCTTTGTTTTGAGGACAATTAAGCTGATTTATATTTGTGTTATTCTTATTGATTCTCTTGTTCATTTCAGTAATTAATACATTCTGTGTTTCAGGGATGTTGGAGGAGGGCGGAGAGGGTCTGCACATCACAGACGCTTATCATAAAGCCTTCCTGGAGGTCAGTTACAGACATGACATCACTCTTATTAATTTCATTTGTCATAAATCCATCAACATATTTGAATAATGTGGTTAATTTGGTATTGATGGGTTTTGTTCTCGTTTTATTTTCTTATGTAAATTTGGATACAGTCTGGCAGCCAAAGTTGAGTTATATACGTAGTTCCCTATTAAATGAATTTTCTATTTTTCAACTTCCATTTTATGGCTAATATTTGTAATAAAAGTAATTTACTTTTAATGGCATTTGCACTTAATGTAATAAACAAGTAAAAACTCCTAGAAAAACTATTTCTTTTTCCAGTGTACCTAAAGTTCCCAGACCTTGATCCAGAGTCAGATCTGACTGAACCTGTTTTGTGGTTTGCAGGTGAACGAGGAAGGCAGCGAGGCGGCAGCGTCCACCGCCGTGGTCGCCATCGGACGCTCCATCAACTTAAACCGGGAGATTTTCCTGGCGGACAGGCCGTTCCTGCTGCTCATCAGAGAGTCGACGATCAACGCGCTGCTGTTCACGTCCCGGGTGGCCGACCCCTGCGGCGAATAAAAACCTGTCCAGCTGCTGCTTTAATATCACAACTACCTGAATAACAAAACTAAAACACATTTTCTCTTTGTATGAATCCAGCAAAATAATTAACGGGCTGTTTTTCCTCCTCTGTGTTCAGTCTCTTCACATCCTGCAGTTAAATCAACAGCAGGAAGTTAAAGTGGATGCTACTGACAGCGGACTCTGAACTGCTAACTACGATATAAAGTGTTATAAATTAGTTTAAATACAATTCTTGGCTATTACGGGATTATTTTATCCATTACTTGTAGCTAACTATTTCAACCATTTCTTCGTTACTTTAAGATAATTAGTTCTGGCTAACTATTTCAACTGTTTATCCTTTAGTTTAAGCTAATTACTACCATTTATTAATTACGTTTAGCCTATTATTACTTTAAGCTAACTACTTCAACCATTTATCCAGCTAATTATTTTAAGCTAACTACTTTAACTATTGTCTTTTATGTTTAGCCATTTACTTTAAGCTAACTACTTTAACCATTTATCTGGTATGTTTAGCTCATATTACTGTTAGCTAACTACTTCAACCATTTATCCGTTATGTTTAGCTTATTACTTTTAGCTAACTATTTCAACCATTTATCCTTTACTTATAGGTAATTACATCAACAATATATCTGTTACATTTAACTAATTACTGTAAGCTAACTTCTTTAACCATTATCCATTACGTTTAGCTAATTATTACTTTTACCTGACTCATTCAAATGTTTATCCATTACATTTAGCTAATTACTGCTAGCTAACTACTTTAACCATTTACCTATTACTTTTAGCTAACTATTTCAACCTTTATCCATAACGTTTAGCTAATTACTTTTAGTTAAATATTTCAACTTTCAATATTTCAACTACATTTGTTACTTTTAACTATTTCAACCATTTATCCATTACTTTTAGGTAATTATTACTTTAAAGTGTTACTTTTAGCTATAATTACTTTGAGCATATTGGTCCAACCATTTTAAAGTTGCTACGGCAAACAGCCAGCTGAATTGTGGGTAATAAGCATCAGTGAAGAAAGAGGCGAGTCGGTGGCGGTCGACACTTAAAGTGCTTTATTTCCTCTGGAGGAGATGCGACCTGTGAGTGATCTAGTGGTCATGGTGAAAGAAGCTTCTTCACATTTTTCTAAACTAATAATCAACCTTTGGCCTCACCCCCCCACCCGCCCTCCACCAACATGTTTTAGCAACAGAGACATGCAACATAAAAGATCTTCACATAAAACCTTTCCGGTTCCTTTACTACAGAACTTGTTAAGTACCTCCTCTTTAAAATAAAATGTACAGTATTAAAAGTTAATTTACTAAACTTTTTTTTCTTTGACTCATTTTCTGCTTCGATATATTAGGATATACTTTGAGGAATCAACAGTAAAGAGTAATCTCATCAAGTGTATATATCTAAATGATTTGATTTATAATTAGGCATGTTGTGGTCAAGGTTACTGGATATTCATATAATAAATTCACACAGTAAAAAGTAAAAAGCCAGAAGCTGAAAAACATAAACCAACGTTTGGCGATTGTTGTAAAGCAAACTGAGTCGATCAGAGAAGTGAAGCTTTGACCGACTCAAAGACACCGTGAAGACCAGAGGGTGATGAAGATGATGATGATGAGGTTGAGCTGTTTTCACAGTTTGACTGAAGATGAAACTGAAGAACCATCGAAGAGGAAAAGTCGGATTCGGAGCAGTGAGTTACTTTTTAACTTTTTTAACAAGTTTATTTAAAATTGGACATGAATCTCAACTAAATAGAAGCTACAATTCAAGGGAAACGAACGAATATTTTTGATTTTTACTGATTTAATGCAGCCATGATTTACATGTAATTAATTCACAGGGTGCTCTGGAAGGACTGAAACATAAATCTTAGTGTCGTCTGCATAAAAGCAAGATTTTTAAAATTTTCATTCACTGATGTAGTAGAGTCGGAGCTAATACAACAAACAACAGTGGCCCTCATACAGAACCCTGTGGTACTCCACCAGAGAGAACATCACAATCCTCGGATGTTGTAGATGTTAGAAATCAAACACATCCAGTTGCAGATGTTATGTCTTTAAACTGCTGTTTGTCTGAACATTTTTCACAGATTTATTTACTATTGAAGTTACGAAAAGCTTATATTTCTGAATATAATCAAAGCTACTTAACAGGAAAGTTGAGATCAGCATGATTTACCAGCTGATGTTTGAACTTTTTCATAGATTCTTTGATTCTTTCAAATAATTTTTTCGATGGATTGTAGTAAAAGAAAAGTGAAACTCTTTGGTTCACAGTATATGTAATCGTGTTGAGGTTTAAAAATTCGACAGTTCTTGTATAGTCCTGATCTCTGACCCCAATCCGACTTTTCCTTCTTTATAGATTCTTCAAGCGGGACCCGACCGAACTGAGCCGGTCCGGACTGAACCGGACCGGCTGTTCTGGAAGCAGCGTTTTCTTGATTAGAACTGGCTTGAAATGATGATGATGCTGATCATTGAAAACAAAAAGTCACTACAGTCAGTGCAGAGAGGAGAAACTGAGGCTCGACCCGGTCCGGACCAGTTCAGACCAGTTTAGGAAGTTTTAGTTTCATCTGTTTAGTGTGATAAATACGGTTCAGATGTTACTGGTGACCAAAGTTAACTTACAATTTCTTGCATAATTTGATCAGCAGCTGAAAAGATTCAGACTTCCGGATGTAATTTGAATTAATGTGTTGATCTTTTCTTCTCTTTGCTGCACTGAGTTAGTCTGTTTGTTCCTGCAGGACCAACGAGTTTCTGTCCGAGCTGGGCAACATTAAATCTTTTTATTATTTGCTTTATTCATCCTGAGGCACACTTTCACCTCGTTAGTAATGATAAAGCCAGATTTCTCCAAACATTTCTTAAAATGTGTTTAAAATTCTCTTCTATTTCTGATTTATGAACATAAGGCAGCTGAGCAGCGCGTACACAGTGATAAATCTAGAAAAAAATCTGCCCTCATATTTTGAGATTATATAATATTTCATTTTTGTGATCACATTCAGAAGTTTTGTCCTCCTCTTGAGGCCATTTGTCGTTATTTCTGGCATTTTAAAAAGTTATTAAATAATGAAAAACTGTCGTAACAGAATTGTTAACAAAGTAGAAATTAAAAAACTTAAATTAAAACAGGTTGCAGCTCACAAACAAGTTCTTATGTGGAGATTACTTCTTAATTTGTAGACCCACACTAACAAAATATGTCATGTGGAAAACTTAACCAACAGTTTCCAAATGCATCTGATCATCAGCCAAAAGATAACAGTAAATGTATTTAAATTTAACATTTGAACAGAGGTCTAATTTATATCTTCGTGTTTTCGTGATCACCAATAGTCAAATTCACTGAATTACGGCTCAGATCGAAACATCCAATCACAAATTGTTGTGCTGACCTCCCGTGCTTTAACGTCTCACCTGTAACAGTGATGTACAGGTGTACTGTGACATCACTTCACAGGTGCAGAGAACAACAGGAAACCCAGCTTAGTTTGTTTCTTTGTTAAATAATATTTTCTGCTTAAGTCACGTGCAAACAGCTGTCTTACATGGACCAGATATACTGCGATTATTCACGTTTTTTGTTATATTTATAAACGTAAACAAGCTTTTTTGGGGATAAAAAACTAAACTACTAAACTACTAACCTGCCAGCCAATCAGAGAGCAGTATTTTCTGTTTGATTTGATGTTGCCCAGCCCTGGTCGGAGTGTTTTTGTTGTCCTCTGCAGTGACTTGCAGGGATTTCTTACCTGCTGCTGTTGAGTTTATTTACAGGTGAGTTTTATTTCTGCGGCGCGTAGCTCGCACTGAGGTTTAGCCGTTAGCGTTCTGCTACGTAGGGAAAGGTAAACGTCCGATTCACTGAATAAAAGAGAGTCTGTATACCTGATAGTTCCTGGTTTAGCCTGAAGAGTGAGTGCGGCGGCGGCGGCAGGATCTGGGAGGAACACTCGGGTCCAGCCAGCCGGAGTGAGGACAGAGCCGCTGGCTTCACTTGCATAAAAAATTTACCGTCCACTGAGAATCTGATTCACAGCTCTGTAGAAAAACAGTAACAGCCGATCCATGTGCTACCTGCCGACCTACCAAACATCTGGATTCAACTCCTCACTTACATTATTCATATGCAAAAAAAAAACATCTTAGTAGTTTAAATATGTCTGATAATATGTGATTTTATATTGTTCTGTTTCTATAAAAGTTCTGCTTTTGATCCCGTCTCTTTCTCTGATAAGTGCTCAAGTTGTTTTGGAGGGCCAACACGGCCACGTCGTCTTTCCTTTGGTTGCCAGGTGGTCCGACCTGTTTCCTCCCCCCGACAGGTAAACTTTGACCTCTGGAGGGGTTTTGTTTTAGTCCAGCTCCATCGCCTGGCTACTACATCCATGTGGTCTGACAGGGTCTGGCTCCTCGTCCTGTCGCTACCCGATCAGGGACCCGATCAGAACCGCCTGTCGTAATGACGCATTACCTCTACTGCACATGTGCAACTGTACTGTGTACAGCAATATAAAGGTAGTAGAACACATGTTCACTAACTTCAGCTAACTGCCCGTTAGCCTGCAAGCTAACCTATCTAGAGAGCTAGGGTGCGTTCGTAAATCGAAATTTGAGATAGTGTTCCTCTTCTATATAAATGAACAAACATAAAAGTTACGATCCAAATCTAGAAACGGTCCAGTTTTGCACTTAGAGTGACTGTATTTACAAACACAGCCCCAGAGTTAACGTTTCATAGCGTAAAGCTAGGTTAGCAGCTTTCCCCTGCTTCCCTTTTTTGTGCTAAACTATGCTAAACACCTACGTTTGTGCTGCACACAGAGATATGAAACTAAAACCATCATAAACACTTTCCATCCTCAAAAAACACCTAAGTTTTTCATTAAAGCCTGCATACTGTTAAATCAGCAATCAGCAAACTAACATTGGCCAACTACATTAGCTTGCAAGCTAACGTTAGCATAATAATTAATGTAAATGTTGAAACAGTTAATAAATCAGCTCACCAATTTCAGCCTGTTGAGAAAAACTAAAGTTTCGGTGGAATGAATTATAACTATTCTGGATTGGTGGAATCTTAATCAGCAAATAATTTGTTAGCTAATGTTAACGTTAGCATAACAGCTAACATACATTGTGAAGTTGAATGTTAATTTTCTGTGCAGTTGCTTCAGAAACATTCATGTTGATCAACAAAAATAATTAATAAGAAATAATCAAAATTAGTTAGCTTACAAACGCTGTTTTAGCAAAGGAAGTTTAAGAGTTATGAACAGACTGACTGGAATAAAAATTGTACGCGATAAGCTAGCAAAAGAAGGCTGTTAGCTTGTGAGCTGATGTAAATTTTCTGCATTTGCCTACAGAAAAATAAAAATCAAATAACTGAAAATTAACTCAAGTTAATTAGCTCATAATCAGCTCATAAACGTCAGAACGAAGAACTAACATTTGTGGTGAATTATAACTATTCTGTACTACTGCAGTAAAATTTGTACACGATGATGCAGCAAAATAAGAGAAGCTAATGTTAGCTAATGCTGATTTCTGATTATGTGTCTGCTTTAGGGAAACTTCAGAGTCAATGTCAGATAGCTAGCTCACAGTTTAAAGTTATATCACGATAATTGAATTAATCAATCATAGTTGTTCTGAACTTGCAGAGTACAATGTCTGCATGATGAGTAAGTAAAAAACCGTTAGCTTACATGCTAACGTTAACTTTCTGTGTGTTTGCCTACAGAAAATGTAAGTTCAAAGTAAAAATGAGTTTGCTTCTAAACATCAAATGTTTTAAGAAAGAGGGTCTAAGTGTCATAATGAATAACAGCTTCAAACTAGTATATAATAAAGTAAGCAAAACAATTGGTTAGCTTGCAAGCTAATGTTAATTTTCCGTCCATGCCTATGGACAAATTAAACCAACTTAAATTTAAAAAAATCAACAATTACATAATGGTTGTTAACTTTTGCCTATTGAGCAAATAACTAAAGTTCAGGAGGTGTTGAACAAATTATAACTGTTCTGTATTAGCTAAGTTAGCTTGCAGGCTAAATTTTTTTGTCACCAACGTTATGTTTGTTAGCAGCAGTATTCTCTGGTTTTTAATTGATTGTATTAAGCGATTACCACTGCACGATAATTAAGCATCCAGTTAGATGGCAAGCAGTTATAACCCTTTTTCTTTTTATTCTCCCTATTAAATGTATTTATCATCCGTTTACTTATCGGTGTGCAGCAGATTTATTGCGTCATTAAGAAACACGAGTTACTGATCAGGTCGTCTCCTCGAACATGACCCTTCTGTTGTCCGTCACGCATTGTCAGAGCAAAAAAGTGTCCAAGAAAAAAACAACAAAAAAAACATGCTTTGTTTATAAAAATATCTGAGAAGACTGACGGAGGTGTGAGTGTTTCAGAGCGCCCCCCGGTGGTGCTGTGCTGTGCAGTGCAGCAGCTGTATTGCGTAGTGATGAGAGGTAACTGAGCTGTGTAGCTTATCTGAGGCTGGACGCCGTCCAGTTTTCCTGCTGTGAGTCCGTTCAGTCAACAGGCTGCCAGATGGTCCTTTCTCACCTACCAGATTCTTAAAAACTCACTTCATTATTATCGTAAATCTGAAGAATTTATTTTACAGCCAAATTAGCTAATCCAGTGTGATCAGAGTTCGTCACCTGTCCTTCGTATCTGTTTATTCCCGGAGCTTTCACGTGCACCCCCTGGGCTTCCTCCGGGGTTTGTTGAGCAGGTGGTGAGGTATCGGTGGCTGAGGGGGGCCGTCCTTAGGCATGGACGTGGGTTGTGATGTCCCCCCTCGTACAACCACCTGTTACCATGTGACCCGAGTCCTGTACTGAGGGCACCTGATGACACCTGAGCAGGTTTGATTCGATGGAGAAGGCCATGGCGTGCAGTCAAAAGCTCCGGGAAAAGTCAAGTGCACCCAGATTTTAACATATAAAGTGCAGATGATAGAAAATTCATTTTTCTGCTTCCAATTTCTATTGTAATTCTATAATTTACAGATGAGAACCAGTGATTTTAGGGTATTTAAGGATTTAAGGCGACTTTTCCAGCAGAATCAGTCATCAAACTGGTTCTTCTGACATTTCACATTAGAATAGATCGACACAGTAAATATTGATTGATTTGGCTTTTTCTGTATCTGAATGCAAAGTTCAGGAATAATTAGACAGTAAATAGCAAAAGTGATTCAATCTAAAATAAACTTTGAGAAACTATTTTGAATCATGATTACTAATTCGAGTTACTGATTTTATTTTGATTATCTTATGTGACGTAAAGTGAATCTTCAGGTTTTAGATATTTGAAGATGTCACTCTAGAAGATATTTTTCCTGTTTCTAACATTTTTGATTAATCTACTCATCAATAAACGGACAAGCAGATGAATCAATAATACAACTAATCGTGTTTCTAAGAGTTTTACAAACTGAGATATCTGTTTTATCATCACAAAAGATGAGAAACTTTCATCACACTGGAACTTTTAACAGTCGCATTTTTTTCTCATTGAACCTTTTTGTGCAACGACACGTTTTTCTGCCGACGTGGCACTATGAAGAGCGCGCAGGATTATTATTATTAACCAGCTGCTCCAGATTGTCTCAAGGCAAAAATGAAGGACTTGAACTGTTAAACTGGCACTGAGTAGTTTGGCAAAGTTTCCACCAGACAGACTGTTGTGTTGCTGCATTGTGAACCTGTAATACCTGTAAATATAAAAGTAGAAATCTGTAACATAAACTAGACGGAGGCAAACGAGAACCACGCCATCGTGTGGTGTATGAGGTTGTTGGAGTGTGTGGCATTTCTTCATTTTAGCTTAATCTGTTCGGTTTGGTTAGTGAAGGTAGATGCGGTTTAAAGCGGAAAAATCTCAGTTCAAAGTCTGAGGCGTCTTTTCTGTCGCTGCTTTGATTTCAGCGCCCTGTTGGCTTCAGGTGCAACAGGACCACGTCCGTCACCCCCCACCGCAGGCTCCGCCCACCCCTCCTCCCTCTCTCGGGGTCAGTCGGGCCCCGTGGTGGACACCGACGCCTGGGGACCCTCGCTGTACTGGCCTCCGCCGCCACCACTCCCGCCCCCGCCCTCGGGCTCCTCCTGGCTGGGGGAGGCCTCGTCGCTCGGGCCCCCCCTGGACGTGACGGAGGCGGTGGTGGTCTCGGGGGAGGCGCTGTGGGCCTCCTGGGGAGCGCAGCCCGGGTGGTTCTTGCGGAAGTGCTGGTTGAGGATGGCCTGGAAGGGGAAGCTCTTGCCGCAGACGTGGCAGTGGAAGGGCTTGTTGCCGGTGTGCTTGCGGATGTGGTACTCCAGCTGGTCCTTGCGGGTGTACTTCTTCCCGCAGATGCGGCACACGAACGGCGTGATGCCCATGTGCAGGCGCATGTGGCGGTCCAGGCTGCCTTTCTGGTTGAAGGACTTGCAGCAGTAGATGCAGGTGAGTCGGGGGTTGTAGCGGAACCAGCGGTCTCCTACCTGCTCCCTCAGGTAATCCTCGTAGCCCCCCATATCAAACGCTGCATGCTCCTCCCCCTGACAGGAACAACAAGGTGTACAAAGTTTTAATCTCTGGATGAACACACTGGTCCAAAACTGCTGCACATTCACATTACATAAAAAATGAATACAATCCCTGGTTGTGTCAGTCGTTCTACACACCGACTTAAGGAGGTTCTACTGGACCTTCAGGAGGTTCTAAGGACCTTAAAGGTTGTTTAACACGTGTGGGAGATGTTGAAGTGATGTGTCGCATTATGTTTTGGACCTCAGGTTAAAGAAGATTCTGACTCATCAGTTACTAACAGCATGTAACTGCAGCAAACAGAAGAACTCAGCTTGTTTGTTATATTTCCTAACACAAGTCTTTATCTGACCGCAGCCTCTCCTGATTGGCTGATGCCGTCCACCTGTGAGCTGTCGTACCTGTGAGCTCGGCTGTCGCAGCTCGTCCGCCCTGCTGGGAGACTCACTCTTCGCTCTCTGACGCTCCGCCAGGA
>CAFUXE010000188.1:410593-421624 GCA_903364295.1 Serranus cabrilla | reverse complement strand
ATTCGCAGGATAGCTTTATTAGAGTCTGTTGATGCGTGTCTGGGTGAAACTTTTTGAAAAAGGACAAAAGTTGAAGAACAAAAAAGTAATACTATAGTATGCCTATATTGTTCACGAAAAAGTCATAAAAAATTTAAAATGCCCTGAAATGCTCAACATGTTATTATTATACTCTGGCAATTAATTAAAAGTAATGCTTTTGTTGACTAGTAAGGTTATAAAGAGTCAAACTAGTTAACTAGTAAATATTTTTAGGCTCACTAGTTAACTAATTGACACAAACTATTTCTCACTAGTTAACTAGTGGATATTTTTGCACCTTTCTAGTTAACATGTACGACTTTTGCCTTCTACTAGTTTACGAGTAAGTCTTTCATACTCCTCGCGCCTGCTCCCTTTCCACAGTGTTTAAAAAACCCTACTGCGGCTCTTGAATGCACCTCGGATACACACTCTGCAGTGTGAACTTTGGACCAAACTCTTCCCACTCACTTCCGAGACTCAGCAGCCATGGCCGGGCCGCCTGTCGTCATGTGGGAGCGTGAAGTAGCGGGTCTGCTGCGTTACAGAGAGCTGGTCCCCCGTCTGGAGGACGCTCTGGGGAAGTTCTCCAGACGGGACAGCTCAGAGGTGATCCAGCCCGTGCGCACGACCGTGCCCCTGCAGAAACACAGCGGGTAGGTAGGCCTGTGCCGCACTTCAAGTGCTGTCATAATGAATGAAACATTAACGAGCTGTAGCTAAGGCTTTCTTCGCTTCACAGCTTCCTGGGATTGATGCCGACCTACATGGAGAACGACGGAGTCCTGTGCACAAAGTTCGTGTGTTTCTACAAGAGAGAGGACGGTTCAACTTTACCAGCAACACAAGCCACAGTGATGCTGCTGGACCCAGAGTACGGGAATGTAACGGCTGTGGGTACAACTAATGCATGCAGAAATGACTGACTTTAGTAACTCTGCAGAAAACAACATAAAACATACTTCCCCTTGCCAGTCAGGCCAGTACAACATGTTTCCAAGCTGCAGGCAGTGGTGACATGTAACAGTTATTCAAGAAGTGTACTTAACAATTTGTGAGGTACTTCTACTTTACTTTAGTATTTACTTTTTATCCACTACGTTTGGCTGCCAGCTAAATACTCATTAGGTAAAGACTTAACATAAACATTTTTGATCAGTTATACTTTTTTTATATAAAAAATGAAGCCACACAAAATTATATTAAGTAGTCAGAATTATCCCTACCGTCATGACAGCAAAAAGCTGATTACATAAATGCATCAATAATAACAATCCAATAAAATATTTTGAATAAATAAAACAATCTGAGTGGATACTTTTAGTACATTTTGATGCTTTTGTACCTTAACTGAAGTAAGTTTTGAAAACAGGGTTTTTACTTGATGTGGAGTAATTCCGCCTTTGTGGCATTAGTATTCTACTTAAGGAATCTGATTACTTTTCCTCCACTGCCTTCAGGTCATGGATGGAGAGCTGATCACATGCATGAGGACAGCTGCCGCTTCAGCCATCTCTGCTAAGGTACGTCCAATTTAAAGAATATATTTTTTCTTCAATCACACACCATTGGTGTAACTCTGACAGAGTCTTTTTGTGGTGCAGCTGCTGATGCGTCATGACGCAGAGGTGTTGGCCATCTTGGGGACCGGAAAACAGGCCATGAGTCATTACAACGTCTTCACTGAAATGTTCTCATTTAAAGAGGTACACTTACAGCAATATCTTGTATATGTAAGAGATAAGACGCCTGTATTTATCAGTTTAGGGGAATGTAATGTTTTTGAATTACTCAGAGGATTCACAACGCTGTGATTATCCCAGAGGTCACAGCAGCTCGAATCCACGAGAATGCCAGATTTCCAGTCATAACCAATTAATGCAGCTCCATGACAGTTTGGTAACCGCAGCATGCATTAATATGCTAATACAATAGGCAAAAATAACACATTTTTACTGTATGGGCATGGTTTCTGTCTCAAACTGCACTGTCTGTAAAGATGAGTCTCATGGGTATCCATAGAACCCGCTTTCATTTAGATATCTCAAGGTCAGAGGTCAAGATATCTGAATGGTAAAATAAAAAAAACTAATTTTTGTTCTGTTTAAGATTAATTACAAAAACAACTAATTGATTACTGTTGAAATTAGTTTTCTTGACTGTCACACTTCCTCTGTTTCTTCTCCACAGGTGCGTGTGTGGAGCCGCACAGGGCAGAGAGCCGAGGAGTTCTGCCGCTCCGTCAGCGGCCCTGTGACGGCATGTGGCTCCGTGGAGGAGGCGGTGAGGGGAGCGGACGCCATAGTGACAGTAACCAGGTGTACAGAGCCGGTGCTCTTTGGCCAGTGGGTGAAACCAGGAGCACACGTGGCGGGTGAGCAGAACGAATGCAGACAAAATGAAAGGAAAGAGATGAGACTGTTAGATCGACACTGAGTATTTCCCACCGTGTGTGCTGCTGCAGCGGTGGGAGCCTGCAGGCCAAACTGGCGGGAGCTGGATGACGTGTTGATGAAGGAGGCGGTTGTGTACGCCGACAGCAGAGAGGGAGCGATGGCCGAGTCCGGTGACGTCATCCTCTCTGGGGTCAGTCTGACACTGTGGAGATGAAAAGACTTGTTCAATGACATGAATGAGGTTTGTGTTGCAGAATAAAATGAGTGTGGGTCTCTTGTTTAGGTTGAGGTGTTTGCAGAGCTGGGAGACGTCATTAATGGGACAAAACCTGCGGAGAGAGAGAAGACAACAGTGTTTAAATCCCTCGGTAAGCCCTGCGTGATGTATGCAGAGTCCATGTTATGAGGAAAGTACTTTACCTGTCCAAGTCAGTACTTGTTTTTTTTATAATTGCAGGAATGGGAGTTGAAGATGCAGTGTCTGCTAAGCTGGTATTTGACCAATGGAAAGCCAAAGCCAGCCAACAATGAAGATGACATGTATTTCAGTCTCTGTTTGGGCGTTAAAGCACATAAACTCATCAACATCAAGGCAATAAAAGACAGGACAGGATATATGTGATATTTTTCTCTCCAAAGGGGTTTAACTTCAGTTTATCCATCCTGGAAAAAGTCATTTGATTTACCATAAAGTTAATAATCAGAAACTTAAATCTGTTTCCGTAAATTTATAAAAAAAACGTACACTTGCACACTTTCAGAGCAGAAATCTGAACATTGGATTAAGTCAGATTCTTGTTTTATTTTGACATATTAGAGTCAAAGGTTTTTTCAGAGGGGATTTGGGATTTTTTTTTTTTTTTAAATCACTTCATAAATCAGTAAATATTGCCACAGCCAAGTAAAAAATATTCTAACAGATATCAGCTTGATAACTCTCCAATTGATCACAGTAAGTTTTCTGAAATACTGTGTTAAAAATGCAAATGAGGCATAAAGTAAAAACATCCATTTGTATTTTTTCTTTTCTTTTTCATTTAAAAAAATATATTGAGGTAAATTAGCCCAAATCTCAAAATGTACCAGTTCACGAGAAAACACGATTTTGCCCATAGGCTCTTGCTTTAAGCTGGTTTACTGACAAAGTTTTGGCTGCTAGTTTGGCTCAAAATGTCAAGAATTTCTTGGTTCCAGCTTCTCCAACGTGGATATTTGCTTCTGTTTTTTGTTGTAAATGAAATTTCTTTGCATCTTAAGACTTTGACAACATCGGGAAATTGTAATGAACACTTTTTGTTATTTCTATAGAATAAACAAAAATCATCACAGGCAGTCTGACTTATAATTCCCTGAAGATTAAAAGCATTTTGAAAGAAGATGTAAATACAACAGAGTATTTTTCAATGAATTTATTTGCCTTAAAAAAAATCAGCACATTACTATGTGAAAATGAAACCACATTTAGCAAGAAAATTAATCCAGGTGTGCACTTCCACTGCGCCATTGAAACACTGATAAAATGAGTCCAGATTTACAGCCATTCCCCAGAGCACCCATGCAATTTGATCATGGCTCCTTTCAAAATAAAATGCGGTAGGAATAGTTACTTCTCACATTGTACAACAGAGACATTAAAATCAGTTGCAACCTTCGAGTGCAAACACACTGGCTCGTAGACTTCATACAGATGTAGTGAGAATTTAACCTTACAGATAGATTGAATATGAACCAGCACAACAACACTGGCTGCGATGCACCTTCACATGCCCGACAATCAGTCATAAAATACTGTGTTCACTAAACACATAGCAAGAAGAGAGCAATGGATTCACCTAGAAAGCCTTTTGGAACAAAACGAGATCATTACCTGTTAATTATCTAGCAGAGACTGTTTTAAATGCTCGTTAATTCTAGAGAGTAATTATCATTTCAGCAGCTGCTACAACAATTATCTGTCATTTCAGGGTTAACCTTTCTGCATGACGGCGTCTTGTACAGATTAAAACAAAATTAAAAAGGTAGAGACATTTTAGTGTTCATGGAGTGACTACAAAGTGACCGTTGACTGAGTTTTGGCAACACCTCAGTCTAGTCTGATGACACATGTAAACAGAAACGGTCTTCAGCCACAGCTGACAAGAAACTAACAGTGAAAAAAAGGAGAAATTAGAGCTTCTAAAAAAAAAAAAAAAGAAGTAGAAGAAAAAAGTAAAATTTCATCAAGGCAGCAGGAATCTCTTAGTGTGCAGGGAAAAGAGTGCAATGTAGGACCTCCTTCTCTTTAATCTACGGTAATTTTATGATAAAATCACATTCAAGTAGTGTTTCTTCACAATGTCTGAGAAAAATGACATGGATGTTGTTATTTTTTTTTTGTAAAATCCTCCCTCTTTCTCCTTAATCAACCCTAAATCAAATCCCCCACCCTCACATTCCCCAAGGCCTTAGCAAAGTCACTTCATTCCTGTTGATCTGAAAGGACTGAACAGATGGAAGCAAACAGAAACTTCACTGCTGCTCGGATCTGTGGAGTCCTTTCAGATGGAAGTCTGACCTACCAGAGCTTCTATGTAAGCAAGGACACGGGGTGAACAGATATGTGGGGAACCCAGCCATCTTCTTCTTCCCTCTGAGAGGACGAGTTCTGACTGCAGCCGTTACTCTTCTACTCCCTGTGGTTCCTTATTACAATAATGTGCACTTCCTCTTCCTCTTCTTGATGGGCGGGGGGCACAGGACCGCCCTGATGGCTTCGTCGAACACTGTCTTAAGGCCGCGCTGCGTCAAAGCGGAGCACTCCAGATACTTCACTGAACCTGACGGGCGAGAAGGAGGAGAGGGACGAGTCAGCAAAGCAGCTTCTTTTGTTTCAGAGCCATTATCATACATGTAGTCAGTGGTGGGATGCAGGACTTCCATTAAAAGTCCTGCATTCAAAACTTAGTTCAGCAAAAGTACAAAATTATCAGCATCAAAATGTACTTAAAGTACCCGTTATGCAGAATGACCCCACTCAGATTGTTTTATATACTCTAAATATATTATCAGATCATTTGTATTAATGCAATGTAACCAGCATTATAATTCTGTAAAGTAAGGCATTTTTAAACTACTAAAGCACAGTTAAAACATTTCTAAGCACTTTGAATTAACCATATTTTTTATGTTAAATCTTGACCTGAAAAGTAACTACACTTGTCAGTTAAAAGTAGTGGAGTAAAAAGTACAATATTTGCATCAAAATGTAGTTGAGTAGAAGCGTAAAGTTGCATAAACTAGAAATACTCAAGTACATATACCTCAAAATTGTTAAGTACAGTACTCAAGTAAATGTACTTAGTTACATTCCACCATTGCATATAGTACACACTTTAAAGCTAGAGTAAGATAATTAGCAGGTGTATTCCATAAGTTAGGGTGGCCGTGGGTGTACAGAGTGGCAGAGGACTTTTATTTTGAAGGAATGTGTGTTTTATCTGTGTATATGTATATGTATATACAACTTACTTATTTCCTTCGCCATGGCCAAGCCCTGAGGGTAGATGATGGGGGACAGTTTCTTCTCCTTGAGTTTCTCGATAGTGTCCTTGTCGTCTCTCAGGTCCAGCTTGGTGCCAACCAGGATGATGGGCGTGTTGGGGCAGTGGTGTCTCACCTCAGGGTACCACTGGAGGGGAGAAGAGAGGGAGACAGAGTCAGATGGAGATATGATACATGTCATGATACAGGGGTTAAGATTCAATACAATGCAATATTATGCTACTGTAATACTATATCATGTGGTTTCTAATCTAATTTTAACACAACTGTCAAAGTGTAGAGAACACAGCATCATGTGTTAACTATTAATGTAAATAATTCTTTTTCTTTTAAAGAATCAATACAGCATCACAAAACACAACATTTTGATACAAATGCATCAATATTTCCCCAGTTACAATGTATGACATGTATTCCCATTACTCTCCTTTGATCCAAAACATCCCCTTCAATTTAACCATTATCTCTAAAGTAGCTTTAAAATGAGAAACAAATATACATTTCTATAATGCAATATGACGCCTCACATGTAAATCTAAATTTCGTAAACATACAGGGTCATGATGTATCTGCAGAGGACCAATACTGACGATAGGTTTTTGCCCAAAAATGCTTTTCGTTGGCTGCATCATTAAATCAAACAACATTTTTCTAACTTGATATATTTAAATGTTTTAAATGAATAAAGTTCTGAGAAATTTGAATTTGGAGTGAAACTTCCTTTAAAAAAGTAGTTAAGCTAATATTATCAGTGTTGGCAGATGTGACTAACAGCAGAGCTACAGAGAGCGTTGTTCTCACCTTGGCACGGACGTTTTCAAAGGAGGCTGGACTGACTAGAGAAAAGCAAATCAGGAACACATCCTGAGGAGGGAAAATTACAATATAACATTAAAAACTTAACAAGCATGTTTCTGTTACAACTGAGACAAGAATAATCCCATCTTATAATGAATCAACACTGTGATACTAAAGATAAACAGATAACATACAATATTGACCTTATACA
The DNA here is from genome assembly GCA_903364295.1 of Serranus cabrilla. Lineage (NCBI taxonomy): Eukaryota > Metazoa > Chordata > Actinopteri > Perciformes > Serranidae > Serranus > Serranus cabrilla. The sequence continues at coordinate 414,658 of CAFUXE010000188.1, read as the reverse complement.
AAAATGTTCACAAAACTAGACAAATCTGGACTGCTGGTTCCACTGACTCCCACTTTCAGCTCGCTGTGAGTCTTTGGCACAGAGGCCAGCTTGTTGTCAGGACAAAGAGTGCAAACAAGAGCTCCCTTTCACTTCCTTGAGACAGTGTATAGGTACTATGGATACAAGGCTCTACTCTGCTGAGTGCAAAGACTCTGTCTCAAGCATTACAAGCCAGTGAATAACTGCAAATCAATGCGGCCAAAGTGAAAACAGTGTTCAGGCTAACATTGTCTGGCTGATACTAGTCTGAGACGAGCAGTTGTTGCATGAATGCATGGACGTACTGTCTGTGGGTAGGACAGAGGCCTGAGCCTGTCGTAGTCCTCCTGTCCTGCTGTGTCCCACAGGCCCAGGTTAACTGGTTTCCCATCAACCATCACATTGGCTGAGTAGTTGTCGAAGCTGTGGGAAGGGAGGCGGAGATTAGCTTCACAATAAACATGCTGTTCATACATTTGTCAACAAATTGGTGACCATCTCTGTATCACAGCTGCTCATGAGAGGCGTGTGTGTGTGTGTGTGTGTGTGTTACTTACACTGTGGGGATGTACTCTCCAGGGAAGGCATTGGTAGTGTAGCTGATGAGCAGGCATGTTTTACCCACAGCACTGAGATCAGAAAAGAAAGAGCAGGGAAGAAGAGGAGGAAAGACAGACAGAGATAATATGATGATGAGAACTTAAGATTGCATAAATTTGGATGATTTAATTACTGAATGACTCTAAAACTGTTCAGTTCATAATAAAGATTTCTTGGTTTCCCTGTCACAAAAGGGGAAATAAATAACAAAAAGTAATTTGGCATTGGTGTTGCTATCAGCCCAGAATTTCACAATCAGTATACAACATGTTGAACCTGTTTTACCTGTAATCTTAACAGGTCAGACGAGCCCAGTTTAACCTGTGTTGCCTGGAAGAGCTGTCCTGTCTTCACTGAATTAAGGTTTTTTTCTTGACAATTTTAACGATATGTCAGGAATGGGTGTTTGTAGTCCTGTATTTACTTTTACTTTTCCCAAATTAAATATATCTGCCTAGATAAAGGATATGTTCACAATATCAAAAAATATTGGAAAATTAGACAACATTTTGCACATCACCACAACCATTTGTTTCGGGTTGCAAACTGCACAGGTGATTCTGTTAGTATGCCTTTGTCAGCTCTAAACTTTGGTCTCACAGTCAATAAACTGACTTAGATGTAATAAAAACTATTTTCTCTCTGTGGGATGAAAAGATAAGAATAAAATGGTAGAGGTGTGACAATATATTACAATATAAAGTTGTGGCAATGTCCATAAGATAAGATGATTAAGATGATGATACTGGTTTGAGGTAGGGCTGAGCATTATGGCCAAAATCTATCCAGAAACAGATCATTTAAGATCTCAAAAATGATAAATATCTTGTCTGGTACATTGTAAATATTGTCTGGTAATTCTACAGTTTAAAGTGAATTTTTAGAGAAAAAAATACATCAGAAAATATTGAGTTAGTAGGTGGTTGTTATTACCAATTTAAACACCACAATATATATATTACTTTTGGACTACGCTGAAAGTTGATACATTTTCAAATTGAAATATTGCCAGATAAGACATTAGCACAAGGATTCAGAAGTACTTTAAAATTCACTAAGTGGTTATAATGGTTATTGGTTTTTCATGTATTTATTTATTTATTGTTTCCAGATAATGAAAGTAAGTGCATGTGTGTCTGTGTGCGTCCATATAAACATATATATTTATGTATGGTACGGGGAAGGTGGGTGCTGGAAAACACACACTTAAATCATTATAATACAGAAATAACAATAATTATGTGAGTTGTATGTGTTTATAGAAGAAGAATAACTCAATAGATAAGATATCATACATAAGATAAGTGGTTGATAAATTACATTATATTTTGCAGGACATATTTCGTTATAGATTATGTATATTTTTATGTTTTGTTGTATGGATTCAGAAGTTATGATTGAATAAGGAAGCCTATCCTCACTTATTAGCTAATGATTGATGGAAAGAAGGTGGGAATAGATAAATCCACACTCCTTCCCACTCCCTTTGGAACAGGTTTATTGAGAAATGACTGTTCTTTTATGCACTATTCTTTTGTTGGTTTGTTTATTTATGGTCGAAATAAAGATTTAAATCAATGAATTAACTCATTGCCTCTATGAAGATCATTTCCTTTACACATTTTGTCCCTCAGTTTAGTTAAATTTTTTTGGTAGTAGTAGTTCTGCAGTTATCTTGATATCCCAGACATACAATTTGGAAAGAAGGTTGTTTCAAGGCCTTGAGTGGCCGTGCGGATAATGACAAAACATACAAAGTCCATTCAACAGTGAACAATCCAATAACTTGAATATAGGACGAGCTATGAAGTAGCTAGCTGGCAGCCTGCGTCATGTCTAATAAATGACACGCTGTGACCCACTCAGTCACACCTAACCGGAGCATGCAGATAAATCTGTCTGACCCAGCTGGACTGCAGAGCAGGCACAACAACAGCTGTCGCTCAACTTGGCACGTTATCAGAGGCTCGTTAGCCGCTAGACAACTGTTGGTAACTGGGTCAACCAAAACAACTATGTTAGCTTTTAGCCGCCACAATAGGGGGCGAATTTGGACATTTTAGAGGCCAAAGTGAGGATAAAAAGATGGTTTAACTTACCCGTCCCCCACCACCACACACTTAATGGCCTGCATCGGACGCCTCTCTCGCTAGCAACCCAGCCAACGTTACAACAGCTCGAGCTCAGTTAGCTTAGCGAGCTAACGGCGGCTAAAATAAAACCAGCACCTTAAAAAACTACAACGTAAACAAAGTGAGAGGAGCTCGAGTGAGGTTCCAGAAACTTAATAAATGTTTTCGGTACAGAAACTATCCGGCTTCTCTCGCCTTTTCGGTAACACCCGGTGAAACTCCAAAGTTGTAATCCAGGCAGGCAACACCCAGGAAAAAAACTCTGGAGGCAAGATTGAGGAAAAAAACGCCCACAGTTTGGAAGCTGCAGCTCCGAGATCCCTGCGAGTCACATCCGGTCGGAGCAGGACGGGGAAACCCTGACACCTACCGGCCGCTGCAGGAACTGCCGCCACCCGCACCATGACACTACCCTTTTTCTCTTCACACAGCACAACACTAAACATTTTTATACAACAGACAAGTACCATGCAACAATGACAAACACATCAGAAAAAGGGGAAATAAATGATAAATGAAATGAAATAAACAGCAAGAAAGGTTGTAGGGGTTATCTGCAAGTTTAAGCCCCTCTATTAAGTTACAGATATTTAAAGCATTCTTCTTCTCCGTTAATTTCGGTGATAAGAAGTAATGACGAAGCTCTTTGTGAAAGTGTAGAAGCTTGGCTGCGTTTTCAGGAATCTATTGTTATTTAAAATTAATTTTCCAAGAATAATAAAAGCGTAAATGGCTAATTCATGGGTTTCATCTTTTATGAATAAAGCTTAAATCACATTTCTTTCGTTAATTCAGAGAAATTATCAAATTTAGGGAACAACCAGTAATGCACATCATCCCAGAAGGCACTAGTATTTTTTACATTCACAGAATACCTGCTCTGTTGTTTCAATGTGCTAATCACAAACAATTGTTAGCATTAAACTTCCCCACTTGATTACTTATATTGGTTTCAATAATACTTTTATTTTAATAACACTTTTCATATGATTACATCAGAGTGTGCAGACATTCTGTGTAATGATTCATTTTCATTTTGATAATTTGAGTATAATTTAATCATTTTACTGCTGTATGTTTTTTCATAGGCAGGTTTTTTAATGCAGGACTTTTACTTGTAATGGAGTATTTGCACATTTTGCTACTTTTACAACTACACTATCTAAAAATAAATCAATAAATAAAAACTAAAATATTTTTTAAATGCAAAATTAATCACTCTGCAGTTTTGCATGTGAACACAAGAGGGCAGCATTTTACAATTTTATAACCCTTGTTGTCAAAGATCATAAAATGCAAACATCTCGCACAC